>JAVIAB010000101.1:10828855-10928855 GCA_032433765.1 Megaustenia siamemsis
TGTGTTGTGTTCTTTATTTGTAAAGCTGTCACCATACCTTGGAGTGTTTAGTACACCCCACCATTGGCTCCTTGCTACCAGCTTTACCGCAGCATTGCAATTATTTGCCTGTCCCCGACTAAAGTATTCTAGAGTATTCTAGCAGACTATAGAATTCCTCTTAAAAGGACGTCAAGTGGACGTGTCTGCGTTGTGTTGTGGTTTGCAGTATAACTGTTATATTTGCGTCTTTCGGCCCAACACATCCGACTTCAGCACGACATTTTTGAGTACCTGGTTGTCTTCCCTCTAAAGTAGTTCTAAACATTTAAATTAACTTGACCTGGTCTCAGATAGAGCGTCATGACAAAAGTGGAATGAATTAATTGGGGACTGGTGTTTAAGTTCTGGGAAGACTAAGAAATATCGCCATTTCTACGAATTTCTTGATGAAAGCAACACGCGTGGAATGTTTATGGTCAAGTACAGACAGGACAAAGTGCTTAATGCCGCTCCAAGTCATATCATGGCGCCGAGTTACACGGCATAACTTTATTAACTTTCACTTTTTTACGTTGAATGTTAACATCTATCTCATAAATGGTAATCAGTTACATTCTTACAGTTGTCCAACAAAAAAATAACTCTAGAGGCAAAACGGGCACTCTACAATACAATCTTCATCCCAACGTTGCGCTACCAATGCCAGTTCTGGACCCTAGATGCAAGAACAACAAGAAAAATAAACTCTACTGAGATGAAATGTGTCAGACGAATGGCAGGAAACAGTCTGAGAGATAAGATCAGAAATTAAGAACTGAGAAAAAAGCTAGGAATAGCCCCCGCCGTAGAATATAAAAAGAAACAACAGATAAAATGGTTTGGCCACGGCAGAAAGATCAAAACACAACACAACGAGCCCTCAATAAACGTTGCCAGAACACCAGACCCAAGGGTCGACCACGAAAAAGATGGATCGACGGAATACTGGAAGCACCAGGAAACATAACAGCATCAGAGGCGAACAGAAGAGAAAAAGACCGCAGGTTATATCTCCCCTCGACGCTGAAAGGCAAATGAGGAAGGAAAGAAGAAAATCTAAAAAGTAAAATATCAAAATGAAAGTAGGTCAGAACACTTAGTTTACGTTGACCTTGGCCCACTCTTAGAGTAACAAGATGCTTGCTTGTGTTCGCCCGATGGTCACGGGTTGCTTTCTATACACGCTCTCTGTCTTCTAGTCATTCCGACTTGTTTCAGAACGGATTATAGATTTCCTGCTCTGGGCTCAGCTAAGTACAATTTATTATACATTTTTCTCTTTTTCTATTTTATATATTTTGACGCCCATCATACCTCTCATCATGTAATACTCATTTCTCTCTTTTCTTATTTCTGCATCCTACTTTCCTCGCCCCCCACTTGATCATCTAACATGTAGTAATTGTGCTTCACCGCTTGTTGTCGTTGTCCCTGTATTCTGAAGAAGGCCACAGGCCGAAACGTCAGTATTGTGTTGTGTTCTTTATTTGTAAAGCTGTCACCATACCTTGGAGTGTTTAGTACACCCCACCATTGGCTCCTTGCTACCAGCTTTACCGCAGCATTGCAATTATTTGCCTGTCCCCGACTAAAGTATTCTAGAGTATTCTAGCAGACTATAGAATTCCTCTTAAAAGGACGTCAAGTGGACGTGTCTGCGTTGTGTTGTGGTTTGCAGTATAACTGTTATATTTGCGTCTTTCGGCCCAACACATCCGACTTCAGCACGACATTTTTGAGTACCTGGTTGTCTTCCCTCTAAAGTAGTTCTAAACATTTAAATTAACTTGACCTGGTCTCAGATAGAGCGTCATGACAAAAGTGGAATGAATTAATTGGGGACTGGTGTTTAAGTTCTGGGAAGACTAAGAAATATCGCCATTTCTACGAATTTCTTGATGAAAGCAACACGCGTGGAATGTTTATGGTCAAGTACAGACAGGACAAAGTGCTTAATGCCGCTCCAAGTCATATCATGGCGCCGAGTTACACGGCATAACTTTATTAACTTTCACTTTTTTACGTTGAATGTTAACATCTATCTCATAAATGGTAATCAGTTACATTCTTACAGTTGTCCAACAAAAAAATAACTCTAGAGGCAAAACGGGCACTCTACAATACAATCTTCATCCCAACGTTGCGCTACCAATGCCAGTTCTGGACCCTAGATGCAAGAACAACAAGAAAAATAAACTCTACTGAGATGAAATGTGTCAGACGAATGGCAGGAAACAGTCTGAGAGATAAGATCAGAAATGAAGAACTGAGAAAAAAGCTAGGAATAGCCCCCGCCGTAGAATATAAAAAGAAACAACAGATAAAATGGTTTGGCCACGGCAGAAAGATCAAAACACAACACAACGAGCCCTCAATAAACGTTGCCAGAACACCAGACCCAAGGGTCGACCACGAAAAAGATGGATCGACGGAATACTGGAAGCACCAGGAAACATAACAGCATCAGAGGCGAACAGAAGAGAAAAAGACCGCAGGTTATATCTCCCCTCGACGCTGAAAGGCAAATGAGGAAGGAAAGAAGAAAATCTAAAAAGTAAAATATCAAAATGAAAGTAGGTCAGAACACTTAGTTTACGTTGACCTTGGCCCACTCTTAGAGTAACAAGATGCTTGCTTGTGTTCGCCCGATGGTCACGGGTTGCTTTCTATACACGCTCTCTGTCTTCTAGTCATTCCGACTTGTTTCAGAACGGATTATAGATTTCCTGCTCTGGGCTCAGCTAAGTACAATTTATTATACATTTTTCTCTTTTTCTATTTTATATATTTTGACGCCCATCATACCTCTCATCATGTAATACTCATTTCTCTCTTTTCTTATTTCTGCATCCTACTTTCCTCGCCCCCCACTTGATCATCTAACATGTAGTAATTGTGCTTCACCGCTTGTTGTCGTTGTCCCTGTATTCTGAAGAAGGCCACAGGCCGAAACGTCAGTATTGTGTTGTGTTCTTTATTTGTAAAGCTGTCACCATACCTTGGAGTGTTTAGTACACCCCACCATTGGCTCCTTGCTACCAGCTTTACCGCAGCATTGCAATTATTTGCCTGTCCCCGACTAAAGTATTCTAGAGTATTCTAGCAGACTATAGAATTCCTCTTAAAAGGACGTCAAGTGGACGTGTCTGCGTTGTGTTGTGGTTTGCAGTATAACTGTTATATTTGCGTCTTTCGGCCCAACACATCCGACTTCAGCACGACATTTTTGAGTACCTGGTTGTCTTCCCTCTAAAGTAGTTCTAAACATTTAAATTAACTTGACCTGGTCTCAGATAGAGCGTCATGACAAAAGTGGAATGAATTAATTGGGGACTGGTGTTTAAGTTCTGGGAAGACTAAGAAATATCGCCATTTCTACGAATTTCTTGATGAAAGCAACACGCGTGGAATGTTTATGGTCAAGTACAGACAGGACAAAGTGCTTAATGCCGCTCCAAGTCATATCATGGCGCCGAGTTACACGGCATAACTTTATTAACTTTCACTTTTTTACGTTGAATGTTAACATCTATCTCATAAATGGTAATCAGTTACATTCTTACAGTTGTCCAACAAAAAAATAACTCTAGAGGCAAAACGGGCACTCTACAATACAATCTTCATCCCAACGTTGCGCTACCAATGCCAGTTCTGGACCCTAGATGCAAGAACAACAAGAAAAATAACCTCTACTGAGATGAAATGTGTCAGACGAATGGCAGGAAACAGTCTGAGAGATAAGATCAGAAATGAAGAACTGAGAAAAAAGCTAGGAATAGCCCCCGCCGTAGAATATAAAAAGAAACAACAGATAAAATGGTTTGGCCACGGCAGAAAGATCAAAACACAACACAACGAGCCCTCAATAAACGTTGCCAGAACACCAGACCCAAGGGTCGACCACGAAAAAGATGGATCGACGGAATACTGGAAGCACCAGGAAACATAACAGCATCAGAGGCGAACAGAAGAGAAAAAGACCGCAGGTTATATCTCCCCTCGACGCTGAAAGGCAAATGAGGAAGGAAAGAAGAAGAAGTTAAATTCTTTACCAGAAATTTCCTTCAAGTTCATTAATGTGATCACATAAATTAAAAACTTAGTCGTCTCTCCTGTATTGTGTTCGTGGTAAAATTGAAAATTGAACATCTTCAAATTATTCTACAGGGTATACAAGCAAATGTTAACCCTTGTCAGCACTTGCTGTAAAGTAAATGTTTTCATATTGAACTGTCTAACATAAATAAGGTGGAATTACCTCTGTTTACAACTAGATAACTTTCTGCACAACCTGAATATAACAGAGGCTTTTAAAAACCAAAATTAGAACAAATGGTAATGGTTTGTTGACGATCCATGAACGGACCTCAAAAATGGATCCAGTTTGGCATAAATGAAATGAACAGAAGAGAAAATAGTGATCATGAGAAGAGGGGAGGAATGAAACGTTTTTGCTGAAGTTTTCTAAAGACAGTTGATGATAAGGTTGACAAAACATTTGCAGTAATTTATGTTCAAATTGTTCTAAAATATACAAACACAAGTTACCATTAATGGTGTTGTCGTCTACAAGATCAGGCCCCTTGTTCTCAAATACACTGACAGTTTCAGTGTGTTCTATTGTAGTGGTTGTGTTTGTAGAACTCCATACTGATATAACATCTGTAGTGACAGAACGTAGAAATCTGTAAATCCTTGGCAAGACCGCTTCAGATTTTTCCCAAAATTTGACTCTCTGACCTCTGTCCATTAAATGAAGTGCACTGTATCCCCCGACATCTTTTTGGTTAACAGAAGCCCCTGCTCCGATTAGGACTTCAGCAATATCTGCATGCCTTTTAACCAGACATAAATGTAGGGGTGTTTGCTTGTATTTATTTACAGCATTAACATTAGCTCCAGCTTCGAGAAGGATTTTAACAACATCCATATTACCCACATTGGCACTAATATGTAATGCTGTTAACTCGTCGATGTTTTCAACATCAATAGCAGAACCAGCTTCAAGAAGAGTTTTTACAACGTCTTTATTGTTATAACAAGAGCTGTAATGTAGCGGTGTACATTTATTGACATCTTTAACATCAACATTAGCTCCAGCTTTCAGAAGGATTTCAACAATCTCGTTATTGTTGTTATCACTACAAGTGTTATAATGCAGAGGAGTTAGCTTATTATTATCTTCAACATTAACGCAAGCGCCGGCTTGAATAAGGAGTTCAACAATTCTTTTGTGACCGTTCAATGCACAGAAATGTAGTGCAGTTCTCTTACTGATGTCTGCAGCATTAACATTAGCTCCAGCTTTAAGGAGCACTTCAACAACTTCTTTATGACCTCCATTAGTACTAAAGTGTAGTGGTGTTCGTTTATTAATACATTCATTATGAACGGAAGCTCCAGCTTTAAGAAGAATTTCAGCAACTCCATAGTGACCTTTCAAGGCACTAAAATGTAACGGAGTTTGACCATTCACGTCCTTAACATCAACGAAGACTCCAGCATTCAGAAGGGTTTCTGTGATTTCTTTGTGACCTTCTGCAGAACTTAAATTCAATGCTGTGTGTTTATACTTGGTTTCAACATCAGCAACAGCTCCAAATTTGAGAAGACTTTCAACAATTTCCTTATGACCTTTCAAGGCACTGAACGTTAGTGGCGTTCGTTTACTCACGTCATTAGCATGAACATTAGCACCAGCTTTAAGAATGATTTCGACACATTCTTTGTGGCCATTATGAGAAGAGTAATGTAGTGGAGTTCGTTTATCCATGTCATTAGCATGAACATTAGCACCAGCTTTAAGAAGGATTTCAACACATTCTTTGTGGCCATTATGAGAAGAGTAATGTAGTGGAGTTCGTTTATCCATGTCATTAGCGTTAACACTAGCACCAGCTTTAAGAATGATTTCGACACATTCTTTGTGGCCATTATGAGAAGAGTAATGTAGTGGAGTTCGTTTATCCATGTCATTAGCGTTAACACTAGCACCAGCTTTAAGAAGGATTTCAACACATTCTTTGTGGCCATTACGAGAAGAGCAATGCAGTGGAGTTCGTTTATCCATGTCATTAGCGTTAACACTAGCACCAGCTTTAAGAAGAATTTGAACAATATTCTTGTGACCCTCCACAGCACCTAAATATAATGGGGTTAACTTATCGGTGCTATCAACAGCAGCTCCAGATTGGAGAAGAATTTCAACAACTTCTTTATGACCGTTATTCACACTAAAATGTAGTGGAGTAACATTATTAGTGTCTTCAACATCAACAAGGGCCCCAGCTTTAAGAAGTAATTCCACACATTCTGTATGACCATTATAAGCACTGAAATGTAGTGGTGTTCGGTTATCTACGTCTTTAGCATCAACGCTGGCTCCAGCGTTTAGAAGGATTTCAATAACATCTTTGTGGCCTTCAAAAGCACTTAAATGTAATGGGGTTTGCTGTTTCATGTTTTCATCAACAGCAGCTCCAGCTTTAAGAAGAATTTGAACAATATTCTTGTGACCCTCCACAGCACCTAAATGTAATGGGGTTACCTTCTCGGTGTTTTCAACATCAACAGCAGCTCCAGATTTAACAAGAAATTCAGTTACGTGTTCCCGGCCTTTACCTGAACTTAAATGTAGTGGAGTTTGCTTATCTATGCCTTCAATATTAACAGAAACTCCGGAATTAAGAAGGATTTCAACAATTTCTTTATGACCATTCCAAGCACTGACATGCATCGGCGTTCGTTTATATCTGTCTTCAGCATTAACATCCGCTCCAGCTTTGATTAGGATTTCAACAATTTCTTTATGACCATTACAAGCACTGACATGCATCGGCGTTCGTTTATTCCTGTCTTCAGCATTAACATCTGCTCCAGATTTGATCAGGGCTTCAACAATCTCTGTATGACGATTCCAAGCACTGACGTACATTGGTGTTACTTTATTACTGTCTTCAGCATCAATATTCGCTCCAGCTTTGATTAGGGCTTCAACAATTTCTTTATGACCATTTCTAGCACTGACATGTGTCGGCGTTTGTTTATTTATGTCTTCAGCATTAACAACAGCTCCACATTCAAGCAAGATGTTAACAATCTCTGTTTGACCATTACCAGCGCTAAAATGAAGTGGAGTTAGTTTACTTACGTCTTCAACATTAACAACAGCTCCTGCTTCAAGTAGAAGTTCAACAACGTTCTTATGTCCCTTCCATGCACTCAAATGTAATGAAGTTCTCTTACAATCATCCTCATCGTTAACATCAACTCCAGCTTGAAGAAATAAGCTAATATTTTTGGAGTCCCCAACCTCAGAAAGCAGGTGTAACAAAGTTTTTCCGCCAATATTTTTCAGTTTAGCAAGAGCTGGAACAATGGGAAGAAAGTCCGATTGTTTATCCTGACCACCCGCAGGAACATAATGTTTGGACCTGTCCTGATAGTTATAATTAGTTTCAACATATACCTCGACGAGTGTATCTCTCGTGATTCCATCAAAAGTACAAACAAGTCGAACATGTTTCTGTAAATTCTCAATACCACCTTCAGATAATAACTGAAATAGATTCATAACAAGACCATGATCATGATCCCTTTGTGACGGAGGTTTTGACAAGTCATCCATTGTGGACAATCAGGCCTGTACTTGATGCACTGTTCATGCAGAATCTGTCAAATATTTAAAATAAACGAATTAATTATTCAAATTACATTCATGTATGGAGAGCAAAAAAAAACCATGATTGCCATCAACATCTGGAGCCATAAACAAAAATATATGCAAAATAATGTTCCGTCATGTAAACGTGTCACTAAAAATACTCTGTGTACAATGTTTTCCAAGACTAATAGTGGAATAAGAGAAATGGCCATGCAATCAAAGATCTCATCTACAATGGAATGTTTTCAAGACTAATAGTGAAATAAGAGAAATGGCCATGCAATCAAAGATCTCGTCTACAATGGAATGTTTTCAAGACTAATAGTGAAATAAGAGAAATGGCCATGCAATCAAAGATCTCGTCTACAATGGAATGTTTTCAAGACTAATAGTGGAATAAGAGAAATGGTCATGCAATCAAAGATCTCATCCACAATGGAATGTTTTCAAGACTAATAGTGAAATAAGAGAAATGGCCATGCAATCAAAGATCTCGTCTACAATGGAATGTTTTCAAGACTAATAGTGAAATAAGAGAAATGGCCATGCAATCAAAGATCTCGTCTACAATGGAATGTTTTCAAGACTAATAGTGGAATAAGAGAAATGGCCATGCAATAAAAGATCTCATCTACAATGGAATGTTTTCAAGACTAATAGTGGAATAAGAGAAATGGCCATGCAATCAAAGATCTCGTCTACAATGGAATGTTTTCAAGACTAATAGTGAAATAAGAGAAATGGTCATGCAATCAAAGATCTCGTCTACAATGGAATGTTTTCAAGACTAATAGTGAAATAAGAGAAATGGCCATGCAATAAAAGATCTCATCTACAATGGAATGTTTTCAAGACTAATAGTGGAATAAGAGAAATGGCCATGCAATCAAAGATCTCGTCTACAATGGAATGTTTTCAAGACTAATAATGAAATAAGAGAAATGGCCATGCAATCAAAGATCTCGTCTACAATGGAATGTTTTCAAGACTAATAGTGAAATAAGAGAAATGGCCATGCAATAAAAGATCTCATCTACAATGGAATGTTTTCAAGACTAATTGTGGAATAAGAGAAATGGCCATGCAATCAAAGATCTCGTCTACAATGGAATGTTTTCAAGACTAATAATGAAATAAGAGAAATGGCCATGCAATCAACGATTTCGTCTACAATGGAATGTTTCAAGACTAATAGTGGAATAAGAGAAATGGCCATGCAATAAAAGATCTCATCTACAATGGAATGTTTCAAGACTAATAATGAAATAAGAGAAATGGCCATGCAATCAACGATTTCGTCTACAATGGAATGTTTCAAGACTAATAATGGAATAAGAGAAATGGCCATGCAATCAAAGATCTCATCTACAATGGAATGTTTTCAAGACTAATAGTGGAATAAGAGAAATGGCCATGCAATCAAAGATCTCGTCTACAATGGAATGTTTTCAAGACTAATAATGAAATAAGAGAAATGGCCATGCAATCAAAGATCTCGTCTACAATGGAATGTTTTCAAGACTAATAGTGAAATAAGAGAAATGGCCATGCAATAAAAGATCTCATCTACAATGGAATGTTTTCAAGACTAATAGTGGAATAAGAGAAATGGCCATGCAATCAAAGATCTCGTCTACAATGGAATGTTTTCAAGACTAATAATGAAATAAGAGAAATGGCCATGCAATCAACGATTTCGTCTACAATGGAATGTTTCAAGACTAATAGTGGAATAAGAGAAATGGCCATGCAATAAAAGATCTCATCTACAATGGAATGTTTCAAGACTAATAATGAAATAAGAGAAATGGCCATGCAATCAACGATTTCGTCTACAATGGAATGTTTCAAGACTAATAGTGGAATAAGAGAAATGGCCATGCAATCAAAGATCTCATCTACAATGGAATGTTTCAAGACTAATAATGAAATAAGAGAAATGGCCATGCAATCAAAGATCTCATCTACAATTAAGGAAAGAAGATGAACATGTATCGGACATGTCCTGAGAGGAGACAAGGGAATTCCAAAACAGGCTCTTTTATGGGAAACATCAAGGTATAGAAAAAAAATAAACCTAAAGAGACACTAAAAAGAACACTTACAAGAGAAGCAAAATTGCCAGGCATAGACTCATTAGATAATATCGAACATCTCGTACAGAATAGAGATGGATGGCGAAAAATACTGCAAACGCTATGTGACGTCACATGGCGAAGGAAGGATTAAGAACCAAGAAACGAGTCACTAATTTTACCCAAATGGCATTCCATGTTTCTCTGTCACCTGTCTTGTATTTCTCTTATCTTTGACTCTCTTTATTTTTACCATTTTCTTTCTAATGTTCATGTTGTTAATCTCTTATTAATTTGTCAAATTCTCGTAACTCGATCACAGAAGGTAGGTAGACTTCGTTTTGTTGTACCTGAATATCTTTCTTCATACAATTCCTTCTCTAAATATTTCTTTATTGATCATTTTTAATCCTCTAAAGTGTACTCAACATTTTTTTCTTTAGAAACATATTTCTATTGCTTCCAGTGAGCTTTGTGGTCGTTTACTCAAAGTCTGTGGCTCACTTCCTTAAATCAGGTCATGTTCTGAGCGAAGATAGTCGTTATTATGATTTCTTTTGATAAATAAATTTACAAGAAATTATTTTTTTTTTTCCATTTTGGGGAAAATATCCTACTTGTGGGCGTAGACGAATCGTGATGTGACTCACAGCAAGCTGTGATATCTGCTTATTTTGGTCCAGCACTTCAACTTCGGGAATTCCCTCTCTATTCAGAGGAGGTCAAGGCATAAAAATGTATACAAATACGAATCTGCAGTAAAGCTCATTGTAAAGATGAAATAAACTAAAATAGAAAAAAAACTGGTGTGGTCCACGCGACGAAAATTACGGCTCAATAAGCCTTCAGCAGATACAACAAACATATAACATATACAGATATATAAATAAGCAAAATTAGCCCTACATACCTGTGTGTGTTTGTTGTCAGTTGTTCCTGCTGAAGGCATATTGAGCTGAAACGTCGTTCAAATGTATGTCGTCCATTAATTACGTAAAGCCTTCTATATATTGTCCTTTCGAGCCGAAGACGGCACAAAGGGCAAACCACATTCTCAAAAGCAGAAACCTTGCGTGCCAAAGTGGCACATATTGCAGAGATCACTGGTCTAAAATATATGGCTTTTCCATAACAATACTTTTTACAATGACAGCTTGTCAAGCCATCGATCAACCTCCTTAGTCGCCTCTTACGACATGCCTGGAAGGTCACAGTGTCACTATTTCTTACTTCCCTCATAATGAGGCCCCGGTAACACACAGGTGATGTGTTAACCATATCATTTTTTTCCATTTCTCTTCTCTGGTGGTCTGCTGCCAGAACCACAACCAGAAAGTAAGGTAGGACAAACATATTACAGAAACAGCAACAGTGAAAGTCTAACTTGTTTGTCTAGCTCTGGACTTGGAAGGTTTCTTTACCTAGTAAATATTCTTGTATCTATTATTACTACCTAGAAGTTAGTAAATATTCTTGTATCTATTATTACTATATAGAAGTTAGTAAATATTCTTGTATCTATTATTACTATATAGAAGTTAGTAAATATTCTTGTATCTATTATTACTATGTGGAAGTTTTCAACCCAAGTGATAAAGGTCGTCTTGTCATTAACCCTTTCCTTGCTCTTATGAAAATGAATCGAGATCACGTGATTAAGGACACTATGTTACATTTTTAGATCATTTCTTTACATTAACAAAGCAGGGTGGAAAAAATAATAATGTTTGCAAGTTTATTTAAAGCTGAAACAACATTGTTTTATAATATTAATAGCATTAGCAATATTTCATAGTCATCATCATCATCAGGTACCATGCCAGCTGGCGTAGGTGATCATGTCTCTCCACAACTTTCGATCTCGACAGTCATTTACAATTTCTGTTGTTGACTTTCTACTAAGTCATTCTATTAAACTGTCTGGTATCTTTTCTCTTCGCTTTCCTCTCTCTTTCTTTGTCCCTCAATTTTCCCAGTTGTCACACAATTTTCAGCTGTTACCTTCTCATTACATGGGTAAATAATGATGACTGTTTCTTCCTAATATTGGATTTTAGCTCTCTTTTTTGTTTTGGCCTCTTTCGGTACGTTTTCATTACTCTTCTTAATATATTTAATTAATTAATATAATATTAATTAATACTATTTTAATTAATATTATTTAATAATTTTATCGCTAAAAAACCTGCACATTAACAGCAGCAGTAACTCAACCACTGTTTTATTTATTTAATTAATTAAAAGAAGTAGTATGTGTGTATGTGACAGAGGAGCCATATTATTTTCGTTTGGCTTATTTTTGTTGAACAAGAGAATCGCTTAGCAGGCCCTGAAATTGGAAATAAAGGGCAAAATACAAAATAAATGCAGACCTAGAGAAGCATTTTAAAAACCACTGAGATGAGAATCAACAACAAGGGGCATCATCATGACGGTAAGTTTTTGGACGATGTGAGTCTCGAATGTCTGCCCTATATGTCTATTCCTGCTAGAAAGGATGCTAGATAATTAAATAGTTTCTTGCGTACAGACATATTAGAACTAAATGTTTATATAAATGTAGCTGTCTGCTGGAATAAGTTAGGTAACATGTGATTATAAAACAACAAGACTGATGTACTTACACTCAACTGTTGTCCTTTACCTGAACTAATATTGATTATAGGGATCCGCCCCCCAAACATTATAGATATATTCGGGGATTTCAAAACTGATGATCAGTTTAATTTTAAAATGTGTTATCTTATCACAATATGTTTGAACAAGTGGATGGACAAGGAAGTAAGCATATAATGGGGATTTGAAATATATGGGGGGAAAACACATTTAAATGCAATTCGATTAATTCATATAAAATGTACCTAATATAAAAAAAATGATACATATATAACATATATATTTTCGTATTTGACTGAAAAACACAGCGATATATAAGCGAAATAACAATAAAGTAGTAACATCGAACGGTAATTTTTTTGATTACTGATTCTCTTTCAGGTAAAAACTTGTTGAAACAATGAGTGGCAAGACAGCCGATTAGGTGTGGAGTGTTAACTCCGATAAGAAAATGTCGATATTTCTTAGGGCTCCCTTTTTGTGTTGGTCTCTTTGAGAATCTAATTGTTATCCTTTTTTTTAGCTGTGCAGTGAACTTTCAACATTCTTCTGAGAAATCCCATCTCTATTGTCTTTAATCGTCTTTTTATTTGTTTGTCTACTGTCCATGATTCACTTACTTAGGTCAGAATTGGCTCTGTATAGCACTGATGAACTCTCTTTGTCACTTCTTTCGACATAGATTTGTTGCATAGGATGTTTTCATTTTTTTAAAAATGCTGTTTTGGCCTGAGCTATTCTGCTTTTTATTTCTGTGGTGCATCTTCCATCTGATGTTATTATTGTGCCCAAGTATTTGACGCGTTGCACTTATTTCAGATTTGTCCTGTTTATTTTTATGCTGCATGTCGGTGATGATTTTTTCTTCGTTATAACCATTACTTCTGTTTTCTTACTATTCAGACTGATACATTTCTTGTTGATTTCTTTACAATTATTTCAATCATTTCTTGTAGCTTATTCTTTGTCTCTGTTACTAAGACTGCTTCATCCACATATCGAAACATTGTCTACGTTATGACCGTTGACTTCAATTCCTTTTTTTTTTTTTTTTGATCTACTATTGATCTCATAATATTTTTGCTGTAAAGTGAAAACAAATCCGGCGACAGAACATAGCCTTAAATGACTCTTTGAAAAAAATATACACATATATTTTAAACAAATAATAAACTAAAAAATATTTTAAAATTAATATGCGGTATAGCTGAGACTCGATCCATGTAAAGACAAACCAACAACATCACTATTATGTACCATGTCTGCAGGTGTAGACGAGTTTGTCTTTCCACAACTATTTGTCTCTACCGTTTTTTTTTGTGTGAATTCTCTTACTGCAAAACCACTTTCTGAAACTGACTTCCAATTTTGCTTTCAGTTTTTATGTTGTCTTCCATCAGTTGTTCTAGTTGTCACAATTCGTGTTTTGTGATAGGGGAAAAGCCACGTTGAAACAATCATGATTGAAATACAGAGATCACCGTTGCTTTCTTGACCCTTTTACGTTAGAGGGTTTACGCTATTCGTATGGACAGTCAAACAGATAGACACACACAAACACACTGACAGACGCACATACAAATACACCAACAGTCACACAGACAGACACATACAGACAGACGAACAGACAAATACACCAACAGATACACAGACAGACACACAGGCGGACATACCGACACACACACAAACAGACATACCGGCAGACACACTGACAGACACAGACGGACACACCGACAGACACACGGATAAGCACACTGACTGACAGACACACAGACAGGCATACCGACAGACACACTGAAAGACACACAGACAGACACAAATTCAGATACACAGACAGATAATTGAGCGGAAATGTCTTATTTTCCCACAAACATAGACTGTTATTATGATTGTGTAAGTTCAGGGATTTCAGAAAGATAATAATGACCTCTCTGACTTATGACTGATACAGCCATTGACACCTGAAGTGAAAGCGGTAGGACAGAGATACTTTTCCTGAAAACACCCAAAACTTGTGACGTTTTCAGCTATGTGAGCTATACACGGCCGATGTCATTTTACCCACAACCGCCCTTGCTCGCATTGCTGTAAACGTCACAATCTTTGGGTGATCCCCTCTGCAGAAATGCTTTCAAGGTGACAATGATACAACAATGCTTTAGTTTCATCTAAAGTGCTTTCTTCAGAAGTATTCGATGACGATAATTGTATATCTATCTATATCTATCTATCTATCTATCTATCTATCTATCTATCTATCTATCTATCTATCTATCTATCTATCTATCTATCTATCTATCTATCTATCTATCTATCTATCTATCTATCTATCTATCTATCTATCTATCTATCTATCTATCTATCTATCTATCTATCTATCTATCTATCTATCTATCTATCTATCTATCTATCTATCTATCTATCTATCTATCTATCTATCTATCTATCTGTCTGTCTGTCTATATGTCTATCTGTCTGTCTGTCTGTCTATTTGTCTGTCTATCTATCTGTCTGTCTATCTATCTATCTATCTATCTATCTATCTATCTATCTATCTATCTATCTATCTATCTATCTATCTATCTATCTATCTATCTATCTATCTATCTATCTATCTATCTATCTATCTATCTATCTATCTATCTATCTGTCTGTCTGTCTGTCTGTCTGTCTGTCTGTCTGTCTGTCTATCTATCTATCTATTGACCTTTCGAGCCGTAGCCGGCCCATATGGCATAGACCCAATTACGCTTTCTCTTATCTAAATTTTTATTCTAACAGTTTTAAATCCTTGTAAGATCTTTTGTCAAATCCCACCAGTTGTCTCTGTACTGTGCAAGCAACTCTTCAACGAGGTAGCCGATTCCTGCTGCTCTTGTCTCTCTGATCAATGTTCAGTGTGATAATTGTATAGACGATAAAAAAAGGAATGTTGAGTCTGCTAAAGACTACTAATGTTATGAAACAAAGGAATTTAATTCAGTTGAGAACAGCCAACACACCTGTGGAATTCCTGATCCTCCAGTACCGTTAGACACAAATAGGGCTCGTAGAATCAATAGAATAAGAGTCTTGCAGACCTTTAGTGCAGGCTCTGTAGTTGTCTGGATGCTCATGTGCTGAGAGTTTTGCAGACCTTTAGTGCAGGCTCTGTAGTTGTCTGGATGCTCATGTGCTGAGAGTTTTGCAGATCTTTAGTGTCAGCTCTGTAGTTTGTCTGGTTGCTCATATGCTGAGAGTCATGCAGACCTTTAGTGTAAGCTCTTTAGTTGTCTGAATGCTCATGTGCTGAGAGTGTTGCAGGTCAGTAATATAGGCTCCGTATTTTGTCTGGATGCTCATGTACTGAGAGTGTTGCAGGTCTGTAATATAGGCTCTGGAGTTTGTCTGGATGCTCATGTACTGAGAGTGTTGCAGGTCTGTAGTGTAGGTTCTGGAGTTTGTCTGGATGCTCATGTACTGAGAGTGTTGCATGTATGTAAGTATAGGCTCTGGAGTTTGTCTGGATGTTCATGTACTGAGAGTGTTGCAGGTCTGTAATATAGGCTCTGGAGTTTGTCTGGATGCTCATGTACTGAGAGTGCTGCAGTTCTGTAGTGTAGGTTCTGGAGTTTGTCTGGATGCTTCATAGTTACATGTTGCAATGTCACTGAGTCATATCTTGTGTAGGTGTGCTCAGAGGCCACAATGATCTGTTCTGAGTCAGAATATCTTGGTCTGCTCATGTCTGCTGAGTTTGTTTAAGCTTTTGTGTTCTGGCTCATATTTTCAGTGTAACTTCCATCTTTCTGTTTTCCTAGCTTGTTTCAGGATTGTTTATATATGGAGGGAGTTATCATGAAAGTTGTAACAAGCTAATAGAAGCCACATTGTTTTCAAATTTTAGTTACTGTTTGAGCTGTGTGAACAAATAGCTGACTGATCAAATAACTGACTGATCAAATAACTGACTGATCCAATAACTGATTGATCA
Source organism: Megaustenia siamemsis (assembly GCA_032433765.1). Taxonomy (NCBI): domain Eukaryota; kingdom Metazoa; phylum Mollusca; class Gastropoda; order Stylommatophora; family Ariophantidae; genus Megaustenia; species Megaustenia siamemsis. The sequence goes on from JAVIAB010000101.1 coordinate 10,845,204, forward strand.
AATAACTGACTGGTCCAACTTCTCATCTACAAACGTCCACTACTGAGTTTGTGCAACTTCCTGGTTGTTTGTGTTTATGAGTTAAGATCAATGAAAAGACCAAAAAAAAAAGATAAGAAATTAATAAATAATACATTATAGCCATCTAATTGTTATCAGTGTCAGAACTTGGTCTGTTTATGTTATTTTATTTTATAATCATCATCACAACACTCTGGACACACCCATAGGTGCTCTGATCTTTTCCTCACAATGTTCATCAACACACAGTGACTAAATGTACCAGTTTGGTGTTGGTTGACAAATCCTTTCATTATTTCAGAATATTGCTCTGTTCTGGCACCAACCATCTTCACTTGGTTTATTTAAGGTAGATGAAGACAATATCACTTTCAATGAAGATATTATAATATATTTTCTTCTTTTCTCTTTCACTGATACCTAAAAGGTGTTGTGGTTTATATTATTTGTCGTTCTTGAGCTGTCTGAGTTAGTGATTTTCTTTTGTTGTTACATGTCTCTGTCACTGCATCTATCCATCTTCTTCTAGGTCTTCCTCTTGGTCTTTTCCCATGCATTGTCGAGAAGAACGCCCTAAATGGTGATTGGTGAGGATTCATTCTGACCAGGTGGCCAAACCATTTAAGTTGTTGTTCTATATATTCTTGGCAGGGTTTTGTTTCTACTATTTTTCTTATGGTTACATTTGGTATTCTATCTCTTCTTGTGTTGTTTGTTACTTTTCTCAAGCATTGCATCTCACATGTATTGATCTTTCTTAAATGTGATTTAGAAAGTGGTCCATGTTTGACTTTCATAGCACAAAGTTGGTATGAAAATGCTATTTATTTGTTGTTTAGCTGGCATAGAAATGTTTGGATGTCTTAGCAATGGTGAAAGCTGGTATGTGACAACATTTGCTTTTTGTATTCTCATGTCAATTTCTCTGTCTAGTTTTCCATTAATAATATATTTTAATATATTATTATTTTAAATAGAGACAGATTTTGACAAGTTCTTTATTACTATTGCTGCATTAAAATATCCCTGTGTCTTTATCTACTTCAACTTAGAAGTTAGTAAACTTACTTTTGACCAAATTTGTCTTAATCTTATTTTAGTATCAACAGTATCACCAGGTTTTGTAAAGCTTTTAGATGTTGTTAGTTATTGCATATAATAGTTATAATAGAATAAATGAATGGTTAAAGTAATTCAACATTAATTATAACAGGAGAAATGATTTGTTAAAGTAATATTACATTAATTATAACAGGAAAACTGACTGGTTAAAGTAATATTACATTAATTATAACATGAGAAATGATTGGTTAAAGTAATATTACTTTATAAAAAAGTATAGAACAAAAAATTAATTATGTACAACAATAAAACTGCTGCAACAAAAAAATAATCAAAAATAGTGGAATAAAACATGTTTGTGTAAATAATGTTGCTCTTGTTCAACTTTTACTTCTTGGCATTAAAACCAACAACAAACCAAACTTTCAGCAACAATTTCTGTTTAACCATTCTCTGAGTGAAAATGTAGTGGAGTTTGGTTATCACATTCCCATTACTCACATGTTGTGGAATTTGATTATCACATTCTTATTACTCATTTGTGGTGGAATTTGATTATCACATTCTTATTACTCATTTGTGGTGGAATTTGATTATCACATTCTTATTACTCATTTGTGGTGGAATTTGATTATCACATTCTTATTACTCATTTGTAGTGGAATTTGATTGTTACATTCTCATTACTCATATGTGGTGGAATTTGATTATCACATTCTCATTACTTATATGTGGTGGAATTTGATTATCACATTCTCATTACTCATATGTGGTGGAATTTGATTATCACATTCTCATTACTTATATGTAGTAGAATTTGATTATCACATTCTTATTACTCATATGTAGTGGAATTTGATTATCACATTCTTATTACTCATATGTAGTGGAATTTGATTATCACATTCTCATTACTCACATGTACTAGAATTTGATTATCACATTCTCATTACTCATATGTATTGGAATTTGATTATCACATTCCCATTACTCATATGTAGTAGAATTTGATTATCACATTCTCATTACTCATATGTAGTAGAATTTGATTATCACATTCTCATTACTCATATGTAATAGAATTTGATTATCACATTCTCATTACTCATATGTAGTAGAATTTGATTATCACATTCCCATTACTCATATGTAGTAGAATTTGATTATCGCATTCTCATTACTCATATGTAGTAGAATTTGATTATCACTTTCTCATTACTCATATGTAATAGAATTTGATTATCACATTTTCATTACTCATATGTAGTAGAATTTGATTATCACTTTCTCATTGCTCATATGTAGTAGAATTTGATTATCACATTCTCATTATTCATATGTAGTAGAATTTGATTATCACATTCTCATTATTCATATGTAGTAGAATTTGATTATCACATTCTCATTACTCGTATGTTGTGGAGTTTGATTATCACATTTTCAGCACTCAGATGTAGTGCATGTTTCCGACAATCATTTTTCCAGCATCAATACTTAGATCAACTTTTGCAATGAAAATCAATTTATTTAATTCTGACCCTCATAACAGCTTGTACGAGGTGCCTGCTTATTATTTTTCTCAGCATTAATTTTTAAAGAATATTCATAATTTATCTTTGATCAAAATTATCATCATCATCATCATCATCAAGTGCCCTCTCCGCAATGAAGGTTGGCTACCATGGAGCGCCATTCTTCTCTGTCTCTTGCATTGATGGTGCAGGTTGTTATAGGCTGATTTGTCCATCTTTTGATGTTACTCGTCCATGTTAGTCTTGGTCTGCCTCTGCCTTTTTACCTTGTATTTTCCCCTCCAGGATTACTTTTAGTAGGCTGTTGTGTCTTTTAACTTTTAACATGGCCCAAAAATTGCATTTGTCTTGTTCTAATTGTGTTTAGTAGTTCTCTTTACATTTTTAGTTGGTTTAAGACTTCATCGTTTGTTTTTTTTTCCTTCCATCCAATTCTACCTATTCTTCTATATATCCACATTTCAAAGGCTTCAATTCTCTGTTCTGTTTTCTTGTCTAATGTCTGTGTTTCTGCACCATATAAGAATATTGAGAAGATGTAACATTTTGCTATTCTTAGTTTTAGCCCTGGTGTTATTTGTTTTGATGTTAGTATATTCTTCATGACATTAAAATTACTTTTTGCCATTCCTATTCTTTTGTTTATTTCAGTTGTACATTTTCCATCACTGGTTATAGTATGTAATATTATAGAATGTAATGTAAAATTATAGTAATGTCTGATCAAACATAACATTGCAAATAAAGAATTGCAAATAAGGATATTTCTTAACCTTTTTTTTCCCTTCCTTATCAGCTCCAGATGTGAGAAAGATTTCACATTTTCTGTGCCACCTCTCTGAGCACTTAAGTGCCATAGCATTTAATTATTGTTGTTTTCAGTATGAATTAACATCCCTACTTAAGAAAAATGATAGTGGCATTTTGATTATTATAACTGTAATGTAGTGGGCCACAGAGATGGGATTTCTCAGAAGAATATTAAAAGTTTCCTGGACAGCCAAAAAAACCAATGAGGAAATTCTCAAAGAGGCCAACACAAAACGGGAGATCTTAAGATGCATCAGAAAGAAACAATCAACATTTTTTGGGCACATCATGAGAAGAGGAAAGTTGGAATACTTGGTTACAACTGACAAAATACAGGGAAAGAGAGATCGTAGATGACAAAGAGAGAAAATACTAGATAGCTTAGTGCCATGGCATGAAAAACAGTAAAAAACAGAACTGATACAATACGCGATGGAAAGAAGATTGTGGAAGAACATGATTGCCTACGCCAACATGTATGGCACATGATGATAATGAATGTAGTGGAGTTTGATTACTCTTCTCTTTAACATGAAAATCTGGTCATGTTTGGGTCAAGTTTAGGTTAAGTTTAGTTTAATCCCAGGATTATCCCTGTAAAGCAACAAGTCCATGACCACTGTTTAAGAAGGAGTTTAATAGGTTCTTAATAACTATTTCAAGCAGTTACAATTTGTCAGATGGTTAGTCTCTCATTCTTGCTTCAGATCAGATTGGGTGGAGATCTCCTGTGGGTGCCATATACTCCAACCAGAGTTCAGAGGATTAAGAAGAAGCAAGAAGTTAGTCATTAGCAATAGAAATAGAGTTCTGGCCTTGAAAAGGATTTCAACAATTTTTGTAGGGGACTCTCAGTATTCACTTGATACTAGATCTTGCTTATCATTATTTTCAGCATCAACATTAGCCCCAGCTTTCAGGAGGATTTCAACAACTTCTGTGTGACCTTTTTTTACACCCAATTGCAGTGGAGTATTTTTATCATTATCCTCAGCATCAACAATAGCCCCAGCCTTGACAAGGACTTCAACAGCACTTATAGCATTATATTCAGCACTCACATGTAATGGAGTTTGCATTTTCCAGTTTTCTGCATCAATAACAGCTCCAGCTTTGAGAAGAAGCTCAATAACATCTATATGACCTTCGCTAGCACTATAATGTAGTGGAGTTTCTTTATTCTTGTCTTCCGCATTTACACAAGCCCCAGCTTTGAGAAGAAGCTCAACAACACCCTTAAAGCCCCTCTCAGCACCAAAATGTAGCGGAGTTCGGTTGAAACAATTTTCAGCATTAACATTAGCACCAGCATTGAGAAGTATTTTAACAATTTCATCACAATCAGTTAATGCACTAAAATGTAATGGGGTGTTCATGTAACTGTCCGCAGCATTAACATCAGCGCCAGCTTTGAGAAGAAAATCAACAACTTGATTATGGCTTAATTGAACACCACATTGTAAGGGAGTCTTGCCATAGTGTGTTTTAACATCAACAGCTGCACCAGCATTGAGAAGGATTTCAACAATTTCTTTATTACCAATTTCAGCAAATGAATGCAGTGGTGTACTGCCCATAACATCTTCAGAATGAATATCAGTGCCAGCTTTCAGAAGGAGTTGAACAATCTCCTTATCACCTTCACCATTGCGGGCATTGTAATGTAGTGGAATTTGATTCACATTGTTTTTAACATCAACAGTAGCTTTCGCTTTCAGAAGGAGTTCAACAATTTCTTTCTTATTACCCAGAGCACCATAATGTAGTGGGGTATTCATATCCTCATCTTTGATATCAACAGTAACTCCATTGTTAAGAAGGATTTCAACAACATCTGTATGTGAATTAAAAACACTCAAATTTAGCGGGGTATGTTTATACCTGTCTTCAACATCAACAAAAGCTCCAGCTTCAAGAAGAATTCCAACAATTTCCGTATGACCATTCTCAGCACTCAAATGTAGTGGGGTTTGTTTATACTCGTCTTCAGAATCAACATCAGCGCCAGCTTTAAGAAAGATGTTAACAAGTTCAGTGTCCCCAATCTCTGCACTCAAGTGTAAAGGAGTTTTGTTACATGTGTTGCTCATATTAACATAATCTGCAGCAATTTTAATAATTTCAAGACTTTTATTCTGAACAGCCTCAGCAACACAAAGTGATGATTTGCCCTTGAAGTCATCCTCATTTTCAACAGATCCATCTGAATCATTTCTTGTGAGTTTTCCATGTTGAATAATCATTTCTTTATGATCTTCTAAAATCTGAAAACCCTTGTCAGATAACAATCGCAACAGTTTTATAACAAGATAATTGTTATCTTTTCCTGCGGCTGACCAACATTGTTCCCTTGACAAGTCATCCATCATGGACAGTGAGAAAAGTGTCTTGAAATCTTCATGTATGATCTGTTAAAGATAATTGATTGATAAATTTAGAAATCTTTTATTTACTCAAGTATATATGTAGCTACGTCAACATTAGAGCCCAAGATTTATTTGAGGATAGAACTGGCAAACTTATCAACTTTAACTGATTGATTGAGATGTACACTGCTCCATCAAATCTAATTAAACGCTTAACCAGTTAAATCATGTTTTGCGTCCTTGCTCAAGTCAGACTTTTATTGAACTATTAAATCATTTGCAAGATAAAAGTATCAGGATAAATAACATAATCATCATGTCACTATGTAACGTAGTAACAGATATGAGGTGTGTGTAATTTTTAAACTTACAATAGGCATCTAAATTATTTTTAACATAGGCCTCTATGAATAGAGATCAGAGTAAAGGTCGGGTTTAGTGTCCCAAATTATTTATGCACGGAGTAACGACCCCTTGTGCTTGATTCGGTCGCTCTCGAATCTGTCATTTGAAGACCCCTGGGTTAGATTTGGGGTTTGGAATATCTTACAACTAACCCTAAACCTTGATAGAAATATATATATATATATATATATATAATTAAATGCACAGAAACTAGAAACAGTCGATAATTCAAGTATGCTCGGTCGGGTGAGGGGAGATCACTCATTCAGCAGAAATAATTTGGGACACTAAACTCGACCTTTACAGTTTTGTGTATTATTTTCAATTAATAAAATATAAATTAAATTAATAAATAGACCGATATAAAATTCCCAGTTATTGTGTTTCAAATATCTCTAATCTAATTGAGGTATAAGGATTTCAATATAAAAAAAAAAATCGTAATACAATAATACCGCGATATGATCATTTCATGATACAACAATGGTTGACCATTTTGTAAATATAAAAATAATGTTATAAATACCAAAATGTGCTAGAGAAACACGAAACTATAAAGCTTTTAAGATAAGGTTGATGTATTTGCTGATTCATGGTTGACACAAGATACTATTTTTAGCTTTCAGGGTTTACAGGACGTGGCCACGATGAGAGTTCATTGAGTACAGATCCGCGAAGCATTAGTTTTGGCTTGTAAGGTTTTCTTTCTAGTACGTGTAGAGTTAACATCACATCAAGTACGGTGCTTGCTGGCGTAGGTGATCATGTCTCTCCACAACTTTCGATCTCGACAGTTATTTATCATTTTCGTTGTTGACCATCTGCCAAGCCATTCTCTTAACCTGTCTGGTATCTTTTCTCTTAGAGGTAAAGGCATCAAGATGCGTAGAGAGGCGAAGCTGCTGTATAGCTGATGATAAAAGCAATACTAAAAAAAAAAGTGGTATGGTGACGGCTTTACGTGGAAATGGACGAGTTAGGTTTGTTAATATACCCTTAAATATATTTTGTGTGTTTGTTGTTCGTCCAGCTAAGGCCTCTTGGTCGAAACGTAGACATTTGTTTCGTCCATTTCCACATAAAGCTGTCACCATACCACTTTTTTCCTCTTTTTTTTTTAGTATTTTCTCTTTGCTTCCCTCTATCTCTTCGTCCCTCAATTTTCCCAGTTGTTACAATATATTCCAGCTGTCCCCTTCTCATTACATGGCCAAAAAATGATGATTGTTTTTTTTCTAATATTGGAAATTAGCTCCCTTTTTGCTGTGGCCTCTTTCATAACGTTTTACTTACTCTTAGCTGTCCATGATATTCTCAACATTCTTCTGTAAAACATTTCTACAGCCTCCAGAGATTTTCTTGTCTGTTGCCCTATTGTCCATGATTCATATCCATATGTTAAGACTGGCTCTACTTAACATTAGATCAGTTACGTTATTTAGTCTACAGATGACATCTAGCTTGATGTTAATTAGTCTACAGGAGACATGTAGCTTTATGTTAATTAGTCTACATAAGACATGTAGCTTTATGTTAATGATTCTACAGAAGACATGTAGCTTTATGTTAATTAGTCTACAGAAGACATGTAGTGTTATATTAATTAGTCTACAGAAGACATGTAGTGTTATATTAATTAGTCTACAGAAGACATGTAGCTTTATGTTAATTAGTCTACAGAAGACATGTAGTGTTATATTAATTAGTCTACAGAAGACATGTAGCTTTATGTTAATTATTCTACAGAAGACATGTAGTGTTATATTAATTAGTCTACAGAAGACATGTAGCTTTATGTTAATTAGTCTACAGAAGACATGTAGTTTTATGTTAATTAGTCTACAGAAGACATGTAGCTTTATGTTAATTAGTCTAGAGAAGACATGTAGTTTTATGTTAATTTGTCTACAGGAGACGAAGGCGTGCCTCGCAGCACTAGAGCTGGAAGTTGTCAGCGACCCACAGCTGATGGCTTGCGCTAGGTTCGCTGAAGCAGAACCACCCAGACCCTGCTCCACCTCTCCATGGTGCCTCTAGCAACAGACTGACCTGTCTAGGCTGGCCAAGCGAGTAGGGATCGAAGAGGGAAGACAACCCGGTACTTAATAATGTCATGCTGAAATCGGATGTGTTGGGTCGAAAGGCGCAAATATCACAGTTATACTGCAAACCACAACACAACGCAGACAAATGATGAAGAGGTATACTCCTTTAGTCATCGGGCGAAGGCAAGCAAGCAATTAGTCTACAGATTCTTGGGGCATGTTAAAAGACACAACAGCCTAATAAAAGTAACAATTAGAAGGGAAAATACAAGGTAAAAGAGGCAGAGGCAGACCAAGACTAACATGGACGAGTAACATCAAAAGGATGGACAAGTCAGCCTATGACAATCTACACTATCAAAGCAAGAGACAGAGTGGAATGGTGCTCCATGGTAGCCAACCTTTGATGTGGAGACGGCATTCAATGATGATGATGATGAGTTTACAGAAGACATGTAGCTTTATGTTAATTAGTCTACAAAAGAAGCATGTGGTTTTATGGTCTTTATTTTAATTATTTACCAAACAATAAATTATAATTTTGGTTGTTTGTAACAATCTTTTAATAAAATTGTTTAATCTTAATATACCTCTTTAGTGTTTTAAACACTGATTAGTTCTGTTGCTTCAACTTTGTTGTGATCTGATTTGATTTGTATCAGCGTGTATGTGAGAGTGTACAAAAGTTAGTGACAGAATAATCATGAAGTTTGATGTGGATTTCTTTTGTAATGCATTTAATGATTACCCCTTTTCTTTTCATTTGCAGTGAATTCACATGTTTTCCCTTAAAAAAAAAATTAACAGTTACAAAATATAATCAATATGACAACACAAATTTATGACATTAAGAAGATCATAATGTTAACAAATGTTATAAGTTTAAAATATTGAGCAGGCTGTCCTTTGAGGGATGTGCATTAAATGGTATAAAATAAAGTATAACTAATTTGTTATTTGTTAGATAAATATAACAACATTGATGTGGAGCAACAAAAATAAATTACTCAACTGTCAATGTGATACATTCAAATTATCCATCTATCTATCTACTGTCCTTTCGAGCCGAGGATGGCACATAAAGGAGAGACCACTGCTTCTAAAATCTATGGCTCTGTTTCCATAACAATACTTTTTACAATGACAACTTGACAAGCCATCTATCAACCTCCTTAGTTGCCTCTTATAACATGCTTGGAAGATCACAATGTCACTATTCTTTACTCATAGTGAGGCCCCGGTAACACACAGGAATTATCTATACAATTTAATTTTTTTAAATGTACATATTGTGCTTATTTTATCATTGAAATTAAAACACATACACACACACGTTTACACTGTACTTGTACACCATGTTATGTTGATAAAATTAATAAAGCAATTATCATCAATAGAATCTTATCAATGTTTAGATAGACTTGAACTAATTTTAAAGGATAGATTTGTTTACACTCACATTAATGGAAACTAACCATAAACGTTCATTTCAAACAAAAGCTTCAGCTGTCTGAAGAGCTTCATCAATTTCTTGTGAACTATTATATTTATTTAGTATACTATGTACATGTTCGGTTAATTAAGTAGTTAGTACTATGTACATGTTCAGTTAATTAAGTAGTTAGTACTATGTACATGTTCGGTTAATTAAGTAGTTAGTACTATGCACATGTTCGGTTAATTAAGTAGTACGTACTATGTACATGTCCGGTTAATTAAGTAGTTAGTACTATGTACATGTTTGGTTAATTAAGTAGTTAGTACTATGTACATGTTCGGTTAATTAAGTAGTTAGTACTATGTACATGTTCGGTTAATTAAGTAGGTAGTAAGTACAATGTACATGTTCGGTTAATTAAGTAGTTAGTACTATGTACATGTTCGGTTAATTAAGTAGAAAGTACTAATGACCATAGATGTTAGAAGCAGTGATCTCTGCAATATGTGCCATTTTGGCACGCAAGGTTTCTGTTTTTGAGATTGTAGCTCTGCCCTATGTGCCATCTTCGGCTCAAAAGGACAATAGATAGATAGATAGACTAATGACATGTTCGGAGTGCAATGATGATGCCCCACAAATAACTCAAAAACTCAATAACTCAATATTATAAGTATTCATAGCAGTCAAGTTTCTGCAAGCCTGGATTCACAAGTAATATCAATCTTAGCATTGGTAATAGTATTACTTAACTGATGAGAACTCTACACTCAGATGTAAATTCAGACTGCAATAACCTTCCATCTGGATTTAGGGTAAAGTCAAGCCATAGAATGAGAAATCAGTCCCAAGTATAGGAAGACTGGGTAAATAGATAAAATAGCTCACAAAATGTAAAACTCTGTGCACTTCAATTTGTTAATAAAGGACAAAAATATCAGAAGATGAAACACAATAGAACTAATTTAATTATTAATATAAACAATAACAATTGCTGGAGATTAGAGAAGGATTTTAACATACGCCTTGATTTCCTTCTTCATTATATACTGACTCTTCTTGTTATTTCCTACCATGTCTTTTAAAATATTAATTGTGATATGTATTTCAACCACTTTGTTTATGGTAAACACTTGAAGGCAGAGTAATTTCCCTTTAATGTAAACATTAACCACAATTTTAAGATGGATTTGAAATATCTCCAAATGTGAAGTTTACTTATAACTGCCTTCAGCATCAAATACAGCTCCAGCTTTGAGAAGAATATCAACAATTTCTTTATGACCGTTCTTAGCACTCAAATGTAGTGGAGTTTGTTTTTCATTGTTTTGGACATCAATAACAGCTCCAGCTTTGAGAAGCATTTCACTAATTTCTTTATAACCTCTCATTGCACTCAAATGCAGTGGAGTTTGTTTGCTATTATCTTCTGCATGAATAGCAGCACCGGCTTGAACAAGAATATTACAAAGTTCCTCAAAACCTAACCAAGAGCTGCAATGCAATGGAGTTTTTCCATCTATCATTTTAACATCAATAGAAGCCCCAGCTTTGAGTAGGATCTCAACATTCTCTTTGTGTCATTTCTCAACACTTAAGTGTAATGGAGTAGGATCTCAACATTTTCTTTGTGACATTTCTCAACACTTAAGTGTAATGGAGTAGGATCTCAACATTCTCTTTGTGTCATTTCTCAACACTTAAGTGTAATGGTGTAGGATCTCAACATTCTCTTTGTGACATTTCTCAACACTTAAGTGTAATGGAGTAGGATCTCAACATTCTCTTTGTGACATTTCTCAACACTTAAGTGTAATGGAGTAGGATCTCAACATTCTCTTTGTGACATTTCTCAACACTTAAGTGTAATGGAGTCCTCTTTTTAAAATCGTCAGCATCAACAAATGCTCCAGCTTTGAGAATGATTTCAGCCATTTGTTTCTGACTAAACCAAACACTGTAATGTAGTGGAGTGTGCCCATTCTGATCTGTAAGATCAAAAGCAGCCCCAGCATTAAGAAGACTTTCAACAACTTCCTTATGGTTATACCTAACACTGAAATGAAGTGGAGTTTTTCCATCATTATCTTGAGCATTAACATTAGCTCCAGCTCTGAGAAGGATTTCAACAACTTCATTAAAACCATTCCCAGCACTGAAATGTAGTGAAGTTTTCCTATCACAATCTTCAGCATTAACATTAGCTCCAGCTCTGAGAAGGATTTCAACAACTTCATTAAAACCATTCCCAGCACTGAAATGTAGTGAAGTTTTCCTATCACAATCTTCAGCACTAACATTAGCTCCAGCTCTGAGAAGGATTTCAACAACTTCATTAAAACCATTCCCAGCACTGAAATGTAGTGAAGTTTTCCTATCACAGTCTTCAGCATTAACATTAGCTCCAGCTTTGAGAAGTAGTTCAACGATATCTACATGACCATTACTAGCACTCAAATGTAGTGGAGTTTGCTTTTTCTTATGTTCTGCATGAATGACAGCACCAGCTTTGAGAAGAATTTCAACAGTTTTTTTATGACCTATCTCAGCACTAAAATGTAGTGAAGTTTTATTATCATGGTCTATAGCATTAATGCAGCTTCCAGCTTTGAGAAGTACCTCACAAATTTTGTCATGACCTCTCTTTGCACCAAGATGTAGCGGAATCTGCTCATTACTGTCTCTAGTATCAAAAACAGCTCCAGCACTGAGAAAGATTTCTACAATTTCTTTATGACTATAGAAGGCACCATAATGTAGTGCAGTTCTCATATCAATGTCTCTACAATCAACTGTAGCTCCAGCTTTAAGAAGAATATCAACAATTTCATAATGACCAAATGAAGTACCACAGTGTAGAGGAGTATTTCCAAAACTTGATCTGACATTAACAGCAGCTCCAGCTTTGAGAAGGATTTCAAGTATTTCTCTATGACCCTTCTCAGCACTCATATGTAGTGGAGTTTCTTTAATATTGTTTTTAGCATTAACTTTAGCTCCAAACTTAAGAAGAATCTGAACAACTTCCTTATGACAATTCAAAACACTCCAATGCAGTGGGGTCCGTTTACAATTGTCTTTAACATCAACAGTAGCTCCAGACTTGACAAGGATTTCAGCGATTTTTGGTAGCCCTTTCATAGCACACAGATGTAGAGGAGTTGACAAAGACATATTTTTGGTATCAACATTAGCTCCAGCTTTAACAAAAATATTAGCAAGGTCTGCATCTCCAGCCTCAGTACTCAAGTGTAGCAGACTTTTGTTGGATGTTGTGTCTTTATTAACATAATGTGCAACAATATCCACAGTTTTGTTCTGATCAGCCTCAATAATAGAAAGTGAAGTTGTGACCAGAGTATCATCTTTACCTTTAGCAGATCCCTCCAGTTCTATATTTGTGAGCTGCAGAATAGCTTCTTTATGATCTTCTAAAACAGTTATGCCTTCATCAGATAATAATCGAAGTAGTTTCATCTTAAGGTAACTGTCATTTCTCCCTATGGCTTGCAGAAGCTGTTGCTTTGGTAAGCTATCCATCATGGACAATGATATTAATATATTGCCTTGTTTATGAAGGTCCTGTGGAAAATATTGGAAATAAATTTACAGGATCTGTTAAGCTAGGTCATTCTAAGTAAACTTGTGACTTCTCTTTTGTGGACAAACATATCCTGCCTAGATTCAAAGGACATATTTTAGATGGCTTGATATCAATTGAAATGTTGAATATACAACTTTTATATGTTGATATTCTATTTTATATGTTGATATTCTATTTTATATGTTGACATTCTATTTTATATGTTGATATTCTATTTTATATGTTGATATTCTATTTTATATGTTGATATTCTATTTTATATGTTGATATTCTATTTTATATGTTGATATTCTATTTTATATGTTAATATTCTATTTTATATGTTGATATTCTATTTTATATGTTGACATTCTATTTTATATGTTGATATTCTATTTTATATGTTGATATTCTATTTTATAATGTTGATATTTTATACGAGCCTCATTTATATTGCACGTTTGTGTGTAGACTTCACAATAAGCTGGATAATATTAAAATATCAGTCTAATGACAGAGAGATACTTATATATGTTGTTACATGATAGAGACATATAACAACAAAGGAAAATCACTAAATCAGACAGTTCGGGCAGCTCAAGAACAACAAATGATATAAACCAGCGGTCGTCAAACTGTGCTCCGCGGAGCCTAGGTGCTCCGCGAGCCCATCCTAGGGGCTCCGCGGATCGGACATCATTTTCATCATCAACGAGTGCCATGCCCGTCGTAGGTGATATTTCTCAACAAACAATTTATCAACTTCGCCGTTTTTGTACCACAATAATGTCTAATTATTTCTCTCTATGGCCCAAGATTTATTTTCCGCTCTTTTCAATGACAGTTAGCAACAATGTTTTATTCAAATTTATTCGGTGTAAAGTCGCGCGTGTGTGTGTGTGTGTTGTGGCCAAGTGGTTGACTTTCCTTTGTTCTTGAAAGGGTGCCGCAAACATCAATCAAAGAAAATTGGCGCCGGATAGGCTCACTCGTTCGGACTTTCTCTGCCCGCCCCCACCTCCCACCCATCCAACTCCGTCCCGCCATACGCTTTGATCGAGAGAAGAGCATTCAAGTCGCACCAGTGAAAATAATATTCAGTTTGGACGTTTGTTTTATCGAAGTCAGTTTGATTAAAACCTTGTCTCGTGTCAGTGCTCTGTTGTCACAATGGATAATTTTGAAAGTAGGACTATAAAACGTACCATCTCTGACGATTCATGCAGTTCAAAAGACGCAGAATTGAAACGGGGGAAAAAGCGTAAGTATGACGATAGTTACTTGGATTTCGGATTTACTAGCACTGTTGTAGAAAATGAGGAGTGCCCAAAATGTGTTATTTGTTTTAAAGTTTTGGCCTGTGCAAGCATGCATCCCAGTAAATTGAAACGACATTTGCAAACAGTCCATAGTAGTTTAGTGAACCGACCACGTGAATTCTTTTCTCAGAAGTTAAAAGAAATGAATCAACAAAAGGCAACTTTCACAAAACATGCGACGATTCCTTCAAGGGCTCTTCTTTCATCTTACAAAGTTGCTTATCTAGTAGCAAAGAACAAGAAACCTCACACCATTGCAAAAGAACTTATCTTACCGGCCGCAGTTGAGATGGTGACTGTTATGATAGGTGAGTCTGCTGCCAAACAACTGCTGAATGTGCCCTTGTCAGATAACACTATTAGTCGTCGAATTCATGAGATGGCTGACGATGTTAATGACCAGCTTATTCAAAAACTACGAGGTGATTTTGCTCTTCAGCTGGATGAAGCCACTGACATACACAGTGATGCATACTTAATTTGCTATGTTCGGTTCATAGATGACAATAGCAAGTTTTGCGAGGAACTACTTTTTTGTAAAATCATAAAATCTGCATGCAAAGCAGCAGATCTGTTTCAAATACTTGATTCTTTTATTGAAGAAAATAGAATTAACTGGGAGAATTGTGTAGGAGTGTGCACAGACGGAGGTCGTTCAATGTCTGGATGCTATACTGGGCTGCAAGCTTTGATCCGCAAAAAGTCTCCTTTCTGTGTTTGGACTCATTGCATTATTCACAGGGAAGCACTGGCTTCAAAAAACACCTGCCCGGCCCTTAATGAGGTTGTTCAGTCCATAATCGAAGTAGTAAATTTTATTAAAATGCGACCACTTAAATGCCGGTGGTTTGAGCAAATGTGCATTGATATGGGAGCCACACATACTTCCTTGCTCTATTATTGTAACTCTCGATGGCTTTCACGTGGAAATGTCGTGAAAAGGGTCTATGAACTGAGAAATGAGCTTCATTGCTATCTTGTTGAAGAAAAGCATTCTAGTTCAGGAAAGTTTGTGGATGACGACTTTGTTTTGAAGTTGGCATATCTTTGTGATATATTTGAAAAACTAAATTCGTTAAACATGTCCCTGCAAGGTACTGAAACGCACATACTACAACTGTCGGAGAAAGTTTCCGCCTTCAGAAGAAAATTATTATTGTGGAAGGAAAAACTGGTCGACAAAGATTTTAGTTACTGTTTTCCAACTCTACATGCACTTTTAGTTGATAATGATTTGAGTTTAAGTGAAGAACTAACAGGTGTGTTTGTAGGTCATTTAACACAGCTCATTGCTTATTTTGACAAGTATTTCTCAGGAGAGGCAGACCAGTATGATTGGATTAAAAACCCGTTTAGTACAGCACTACCCACAACTCTCACTTCGAAAGAACAAGAGCAATTGATTGATATTTCATCAGACGCAACTTTGAAAGCAAGATTAGCTTCCTCATCACTACCAGAATTTTGGAGCTTTGTAAAGCAAGAATTTCCAGAAGTAGGCAAGAAGGCCCTCCGTGTATTAATTCCATTTGCGACTACCTACTTATGTGAGACCGGTTTTTCGGCACTGGCAGCTATAAAAACCAAATACAGATCACATTTGAACGCTGAGAAAGAGATTAGAGTGGGAATTTCCAAACTTGTGCCAAGATTTGAGGACCTGGTGAGGATGAAGCAAGCTCATTCTTCCCATTGACTTTATACAGCAAATAAATATCACAATGTAAGTTGATTCACTTATACTTTTATTACATAAATATAATAACCTGTTAAATATGCCGTTAAAATATTCTTAAAAGTTTGGGTTTTTTAACATTGTAATTTTTGTTGATATAAGGTGCTGCCGCGGTGATTTGTGGTTTATTATCCACCGCGGTGGTGGATTAGGGCTCCGTGGGTCGAAAAAGTTTGACGACCGCTGATATAAACCATGACACCTTTTAGGTATCAGTGAAAGAGAAAAGAAGAAGAAGAAGAATGAAGAAAATCAAACAATGTATTCATTTTACAAGGTATTATAACACAATTATATTATGTAGTCTTAAGTGTGTAATAGCATTTGGTTGAAACAAAAAAAGAACAAGTGTGAAGAACAACTTTATAAAATGTGTATTAATAAATAGTTATCATCATCTGTGCATTGAGTGATCATCTTTTTATTGGTACATAGTTTTGCTTCAAAAACAAATGAAGTCTTAAAACAAGTAAAAATGAAAAGAGAACTACTAAACACAATTCAAACAAGACAAATGCGATTTGTGGGTCATGTTAAAAGACACAATAGCCTACTAAAAGTAATCCTGGAGGGGAAAATACAAGGTAAAAGTGGCAGAGGCAGACCAAGACTAACATGGACGAGTAACATCAAAAGATGGACAAATCAGCCTATGACAACCTGCACCATCAAAGCAAGAGACAGAGCAGAATGGCGCTCCATGGTAGCCAACCTTCGTTGCGGAGATGGCACTTGATGATGATGATAATGAGTCTTGTTTAAACATTGATAATAGCAGCAGGAATTTGCTTCCTGGAGTAGACTGCACCAATTGATCACACTTAAAGTTGACCTCATCACATTTGAATATAGATTTTTCCTTCACAAATTGTTTTTTATTCTGTATCATGACCTGTACTAAGAGCTTGTTTCAAGATTAGAATCTGTTTACTAAGACCATGTCAATGCTCTATCAACTAATTCTATGTAAATATTTAATTGATTCTTCACATTAACATGATATGATGGCAGTTACTTTCTATTAGAGATGGCCTTTCAATACTCTAGTGTGATCATGTTGTTGTCGTGTATCTATTTCGTGTCCTGTTCTACTGATGAAGACATAAGACCGAAACGTTATTTGTTTTGTGCTCATTTTGTAAAGTTATTACATACAATTTCATGTTTTTATTTGTGTTTCCCTTAGTATCTCTCTGTCTCTCCGCCATAAGAGACAGCTTATAAAGTCACTAATTAATCATCGTAACTCTTCATAAGATGTATAACTCCATATTAGATGATAATTCACGTCTAGATCGTGTAGTTTACTTCTACAACTTCATCATCATCATGTGCCTTACCGGTTGGCGTAGGCGATCATGTCCTTCTACAACTTCATCATCATCATGTGCCTTACCGGTTGGCGTAGGCGATCATGTCCTTCTACAACTTCATCATCATCATGTGCCTTACCGGTTGGCGTGGCGATCATGTCCTTCTACAACTTCATCGTCATCATCATGTGCCTTACCGGTTGGCGTAGGCGATCATGTCCTTCTACAACTTCATCATCATCATGTGCCATACCGGTTGGCGTAGGCGATCATGTCCTTCTACAACTTCATCATCATCATGTGCCTTACCGGTTGGCGTAGACGATCATGTCCTTCTACAACTTCATCATCATCATCATGTGCCTTACCGGTTGGCGTAGGCGATCATGTCCTTCTACAACTTCATCATCATCATGTGCCTTACCGGTTGGCGTTGGCGATCATGTCCTTCTACAACTTCATCATCATCATGTGCCATACCGGTTGGCGTCGGCGATCATGTCCTTCTACAACTTCATCATCATGGGCCATACCGGTTGGCGTAGGTGATCATGTCCCACAATCTTCTATCTACATGGCATCGTATCAGTTCTGTTGTTGACTGTTCTGACTACAACTTACATAATATTAACTGATATAACTGCAATATGATAATGATATTACATATCCGACATCATCATCGCTTCTTCACTTTATTATTTTTCAGCCCGTTTTTTTTTTTTAAAATGGATTCTGATGTTCATCATCATCATCATCATCAACGTGTGCCTTCTCCGCAACGAAGGTTGGCTACCATGGATCGCCATTCTACTCTGTTTCTTGCTTTGATGGTGCAGACTGTTATAGATTGACTTGTCCATCTTTTGATGTTACTCGTCCATGTTAGTCTTGGTCTGCCTCTGCCTCTTTTACCTTGTATTTTTCCCTTCCAATATTACTTTTAGTAGGCTGTTGTGTCTTTTAACATGTCCCACAAATTTCATTCGTCTTGTCTTAATTGTATTTAGTAGTTCTCTTTTTATTTTCAGTTGTTTTAAAACTTCATCGTTTGTTATCTTTTGTTTCCATCCAATTCTACCTATTCTTCTATAAATCCACATTTCAAAGGCTTCAATTTTTCTGTTCTGTTTTCTTGTCTAATGTCCATGTTTCTGCACCATACAGGAATATTTAGAAGATGTAACTTTTGCCATTCTTAGTTTCTGATGTTAATGTCAGTAAATATTATCAATGAGGACTTTTGCTATCAAAGCCTCTTAGATCGTTTAATAATGCCAATGAAATAAAATGGCAGCGAGTTAAACATTTTTAAGAAATGATCAAAATGTGGTACAGGAACACAAAACCAACACTTGTTATCAACAAATTTAGACAGAAGGACTTACTTGAGTCTCAGTCTGTGTTGTCACAAGAATCTTTCTAGCAGATGTTAACGAAGTCCATGTCCGCAAAGTTGTGGATAGAAAAATTGCGAATTCTAATATTAACGCAGTAACGAATTTCCGCGAAGCATAAATCTTTGAAGATAGAAATCACTGGATCTATCAAGATCCATCATCATCATGAGTAGTGTTGAATGAGATGAGCGTATCTCTCCACAACTCTACTTCTCTTGTCATTTATTATTTTATCTGTTACTTTCTTACCAAACATTCTTCTCTTAACTGACAAGTGCCTTTCTTTTTCTCGCTGGTTTCCTTGTATCTTTTTTTTTTCTCTTCTCTACCCGCAATTGATTATTTGTTGCCTACTTCTTGACAAAACACGATCTTTTACTTTACATCTTTATGCTTCGCGGATATTTCTTGTTACGTTTATTTTAGTATTCGCCATTTTTCAAACCTCATCTTTGCGGAAATGGACTTTACCATCTGCTAGAAATAAAAGAGCATATCATTGTTGATTCTTGCGACAACACAGACCGAGACCCATGTATGTCCTTCTATCTGAATTTGTTGATAACAAGTATTGGTTTTGTCTTCCTGCACCATATTTTAGTAATTTCTTACAAATGTTTAACTCGCTGGGAGCTGGCATTTTATTTCACTGACATTATTAAATGTTCTAAGTGGTTTGGTAGAAAAAAGTCATTTTGACAGTTTACTGGCGTTGACATGAGAATTGATTACAAAAAAAAAAAAAAAAAAAAAAAAGGCTGTATAAATAGAAAGATGAGAAGCGTGATCGCCTCAACCAGCAGGCGCGGTACACAATGATGGTGATGTCGGATGTAATATTATATTTCAACTATATCAATTAATAATGAGGAAGATACTGTGCAATCCATTTTTGGCAATAGAAACAAGGAAAAGAGTTCTTAAATGTTATGTAGAACAAGTTTTAACATATGGGTGTGAATCATGGACAATAAGACAACAGACAAGAAAATCACTGGAGGTTGTAGGAATGTGGTTTTACAGAAGAATGTTGAGAATACCATGGACAGCTAAGAAGAGTAATGAAAACATTCTGAAAGAGGCCAAAGCAAAAAGAGAGCTAATTTCCAATATTTGGAAGAAACAATCATCATTTTTTGGCCATGTAATGAGAAGAGAACAACTGGAATATATTGTAACAACTGGGAAAATTGAGGGGCGAAGAGATAGAGGGAAGCAAAGAGAAAATATACCAGACAGCTTAAGAGAATGGCTTGGCAGAAGGTCAACAACAGAAATGAAAAATAACTGTCGAGATCGAAAGTTGTGGAGAGACATGATCACCCATGCCAGCAAGCTTGATACTTGATGATGATGATATCAATTAATGCAGTAATTGTGTAGGTAGTAGAAGTAAACAACAAGGTCTAGGGGTGAATGATCATCAGATATGAACTTGTAAGTCTTATGGAGAGTTATGATTTAATTGATGTTTTTATGAGCCATCTTGGGCCTGAGAGATTGAGAGAAACTAGGGTAAACAAATAAAAACATGAAATTGTATGTAGCAACTTTAAAACATGAATACAAAACAAATAACTAAATTATCATAGATTTTGCTTCATAGTAGATGACCAGATGATTCTCTTGCTGTAATCTCCCTCTCTCTCTCTCTCTCTGCTTAGCTAGTTTGTCTGTGCATTCGTTTCCTTGTGTATTACAGTGTGATAGTACCCACTGGATGACCACTCTGTGGAAGTTATTGGACTATTGGTCTAGGGTTGTTCTCATGCCACCTAGCTTCCTGTTTCTGCGGGTTACTGCAGTTCTGTTAGGACTGACAGTGCGTTATTTGTTATCACCAATATCTTGTGTACGTTATTTTTGTGTTAGATAACCAGTTTTGCAGCATCTTTGAGGGCTTCAATTTCTGCTTTATAGTTGTTTGAGAATTTCCCGGTAGCTATCGATTTAGTAATCTCGTCCTGGTTATTCAGCCTCAAGAACACCTCCTCCATTTCTAGTTCCGTTTGCAGCAGAGCCATCTGTGTATATTTGAGAGCAAGAGTTCTGTGGGTAGTTGTTGTCTATGTGTTTTCTCTCTGTGTCTGTTTGAGTGATTTTGTTTCATGATTCCTGTTATGTCTTCCTTAAGTTCTGATATTTTATATTTTCCTGGGAAAAGTCATACATGATGAGCATTTGGGTTTTGGCATTGTTTGGGACAGTACTGGATTGTTAGTTGTCAATTCTTTAGAGATTGCCGTGAAGATGCTCCTCTTTTGCCGTGAAGTTGCTAATCTTTTGCCGTGAAGTTGCTCCTCTTTTGCCGTGAAGTTGCTCCTCTTCAGTATTCCTATTCCGAAACCGGTTATTCTTTGGTACTTGGGGTGGTTAGGGAGCCAACTCACTCAGATTAGAAAATCATCTAAAACTGTTGGCACTTGATGATAATGATATAATGAACTTGATCAAAGTAAGTCTTCCAACTTTCCCAACAAAACAATTCTCCCAAAGAAGAAGTCAGTAATTTCTGTAAATTTGTTTCCTCTTATTTTTAACAGATCCTGCATCAATATAGCAAGATCGCGCTGTCCATGATGGATACATTGTCAGGCCAAGACATTTTGCCAGCCACGGCGAAAGTTGATGGCTATCTTGTTATGAAACTGTTACATTTCTTGTCTAATGGAGGCATTGACATTTTAGAAGATCATAAAGGAATTATGCTTCAGAATGAGAACATAACAACACACAAACATGAAGGAAATTGCGGAACTAAGGGCGATAATCTGGACAAATCAAACTTTATTATTTTTGAGGCTGGTCAGAACAAAACTATTGACATTCTCCACATCGCTGCAGCTTATGTTAACAAGAGAAATGCATCGGGAAAAACCCCATTACACTTGAGTGCTGAGATTGGAGACAAAGAGCTTGTTGACATCTTTCTTAATGTCGGGTCTAATGTGTCTGCTTTGGATAAGTTTCAGAAAACAGCATTACATCTCAGTGCTAGTAAAGGACACAAAGAGATTGTTAAAATCCTTCTTGAAGCTGGAGCTGCTGTTAATGCTGTAGATGATTTTCTACAAACTCCACTACATTATAGTGCTGATAAAGGTTACAAAGGAGTTGTTGAAATCCTTCTCAATGCTGGAGCCAGAGTTGATATTGAAAATGATTATAAATACACGCCTTTGCATTTAAGCTTGGACAATAACCACCTCGATGTTTCAGAAACCTTGGTCAGAGCTGGAGCCCGTGTTAGACAAAGACAAACGTGTTCCATTCCTCAGTTAGCCTTTCTCTTACTGATTGTATCCATTGTGATCTATACAATTGTAATAGCAGCCAGATCCTTCATTAATCACATTTTTTCGTCGGCTTCTGAGTTCACCCAGCCTTAAATGGGTACCGGATATTTTCTGGGAAAGTAAAGCGGCACGAACGTAATACCGACCACATTACCCCAAAAATCATGTGTCGATGGATTGTAAAAATTATGGTCATTAACACCATATATATATTGCCTATGTACATATATTGTTAATTCCTAGACACATGTACTGTTGTAATTATGTATTTAAATGTATTATTATAACACTGCATACGAGTTTATTATATATATATATATATATATATATATATATATATATATATATATATATATATATCAAATTTTTAAATATGTATTTATATAAAAGTATTTTTAAATTTCCTGATAGAATATATTCAGAAAGAAGACAGAGCATAAACATAACGAGGCCCATCAAGGACAGCTCCTTGTCGTGTGATGGGGCTTAACAGAGCCTCAGAGACTGAAAACCAAGACTGGCCAGGCCTTCCTACACCCGAGCAAGACCACAGTCTGCTCTAGCAAGTTTAAGTGATGAAGATGGAGGCAACCAGCCAAAAGGCACACCACAACGATCAGAATGCCACACACTCACGCCAATGAGAAGTATGTCTATAACTTTGAATAGACATGGCATTCGCCTTGTGATGGATGCTCAGGCAGGTTCAGTGCTCTCAGTCTCCGAAAAGCCCATCCAAGGCGTAAAACAATCACTCAACTATTGGATGAAGAATACCCACAAGATCTATGGATTCGTGTGTACAGAGATGGATCAGCACAGAATGCAGTAAAGAATGGGGGAGTAGGTGCATACATAGAGTACCCAAATAACACTAGGGATATAAATAAAATAGCAACAGGGAAATATTGTCACAATTCATCATCACAATCATGTGCCATACCGGTTGGCGTAGGCGATCATGTCCTTCCACAATCTTCTATCCACAGTGCATCGTATCAGTTCTGTTGTTGACTGTTTTCTATGCCATGACACCAAGCTATCCAGTATTTTCTCTCTTTGTCGCCCGCGATCTCTCTTTCCTTTTATTTTGCCAGTTGTAACCAAGTATTCCAACTTTCCTCTTCTCATGATGTGCCCGAAAAATGTTGATTGCTTCTTTCTGATGTTTTTTAAGAGCTCCCTTTTTGTATTGGCCTCTTTGAGAACTTCTTCATTGGTCTTTTTAGCTGTCCAGGGAACTTTCAACACAATTGTCACAATTACGATGCAGAAAAATCCAAGCAATAAAGTTTGCTGAACTGCTGGACAGTAATCTTGGCCCACAGCCTGTAGTGTTTCTGATAGATGCAAAATCAGTTCTCCAGGCACTACAATCCAGAAAATTACCACATCTGCAGACCTTATTGACTGAACTCTGCAAGCACCAGAGCGCTCCCCAGCAGTGGATCCCACCCCACTGTAGAATACCAGGAAATGAGAGAGCAGATCAGCTGACAAAGGAAGGAGCAACAGGCACACAACCAGATGAACCAGTTACTTACCATCATAAGAAACACATAAATCAATCAGAGGACCACAAGTCCCAAATAAAGAAGCCTTTCATAATATGAATAGATATGAACAAGTTATCATTATACGCCTCAGAACAGGACATATTCGACTCCACAGTCACATGTATACAGAATTCAGCATCTGCACCTCAACTACTTGTACATGTGGACAGGCGCTTCATACTGCTGATCACATACTCCAAGACTGTACTGAAATAGTACACTGAGGAAAATCCATTTATCGATAGACACTACACAACGGACAAAACTATATGGGCCATTGCAAGAATTACAAAAGACAGTAAAATTGATACAGGCAACGACATTGCAGATATAGACAATACTTCATGCGAACGAAAGATAGATATATAACATACGGATAAGTGATAAACAGCTGAAGCAAGAGGCGTACGCAACAACCTATTAAATCACGTGACATGATAACAAACATCGGAAGCGAAACTCACGATGTACGAGTGAAGTAGTAAAGCCTAAAGTGTATAAAACAGTTGACCAAATGACATTATTGTTAGCCAACAAAGAAATCACAAAAGAAGCAACATGAAAGCCCTTCAAATTAATATTCATTGTAATTTTGAGCTACTGACGTCGTCACACTTTCCTCTTAGATTCTAGAACAATCAAATAAATGATAAACACCACCAACGTGAAATATGTCAGATGTACAATGAGAGTCAGTTTGATAGCCCAAAATGAAGTATGTCAGATGTACAGTGAGAGTCAGTTTGATTGAACAAAATGAAATATATCAGACGTACAGTGAGAGTCTGTTTGATAGACCAAAATGAAATATGTCAGACGTACAGTGAGAGTCAGTTTGATAGCCCAAAATGAAGTATGTCAGACGTACAGTGAGAGTCAGTTTGATAGCCCAAAATGAAGTATGTCAGACGTACAGTGAGAGTCAGTTTGATAGACCAAAATGATGTCAGACGTACAGTGAGAGTCAGTTTGATAGACCAAAATGAAGTATGTTAGACGTACAGTGAGAGTCAGTTTGATAGACCAACATGAAGTATGTCAGACGTACAGTGAGAGTCAGTTTGATTGACCAAAATGAAGTATGTCAGACGTACAGTGAGAGTCAGTTTGATAGAACAAAATGAAGTATGTTAAACGTACAGTGAGAGTCAGTTTGATAGACCAACATGAAGTACGTCAGACGTACAGTGAGAGTCAGTTTGATAGAACAAAATGAAGTATGTCAGACGTACAGTGAGAGTCAGTTTGATTGACCAAAATGAAGTATGTCAGACGTACAGTGAGAGTCAGTTTGATAGAACAAAATGAAGTATGTCAGACGTACAGTGAGAGTCAGTTTGATAGAACAAAATGAAGTATGTCAGACGTACAGTGAGAGTCAGTTTGATTGACCAACATGAAGTATGTCAGACATACAGCGAGAGTCAGTTTGATAGACTAAAATGAAATATGTCAGCACACTCGAATACACTAATTCAACAACCATAGATATTTCCACACTCGAATACACTAATTCAACAACCATAGATATTTCCACACTTTAATACACTAATTCAACAACCATAGATATTTCCACACTTTAATACACTAATTCAACAACCATAGATATTTCCACACTTTAATACACTAATTCAACAACCATAGATATTTCCACACTTTAATACACTAATTCAACAACCATAGACATTTCCACACTTTAATACACTAATTCAACAACCATAGATATTTCCACACTTTAATACACTAATTCAACAACCATAGATATTTCCACACTTTAATACACTAATTCAACAACCATAGATATTTCCACACTTTAATACACTAATTCAACAACCATAGATATTTCCACACTTTAATACACTAATTCAACAACCATAGATATTTCCACACTTTAATACACTAATTCGACTTCTTCATTCTTCTTTTCTCTTTTCACTGATACCTAAAAGGTGTCGTGGTTATAACATTTGTCGTTCTTGAGCTGCTCAAACTGTATGAATTAGTGATTTTCCTTTGTTGTTTCATGTCTCTGTCACTGCATCTATCCATCTTCTTACTAATTCAACAACCGTATATATTTAACAATCTAAAACATTCACTCAAACATCAATGGATGGTTTAAACTTAACCTAAAATAACCATGAATGGTCCATACATCAAGAAACAGTTCCTGTGGAATTCAGTGGACCAGTTGTAGTATTCACTGTTTGCCTACACACGGGTATAGACCCAAAGTATTTTTCACTTTCATGTTTAGATGGCAACTGTGGTCACCTCCTAGAAGCCATGGACTGTGATTCAAGGATCGTGTATTGTCAAGGAGTAGGCAACATTTATCAATACCGGGGCGAAAAAAAATATAGAAAGAAACCAGCGAGAAAAGAAAGGCTCTTGTCAGTTAAGAGAAACATGTTTGGTAAGAAAGTGACTGAAATAGTAATAAATGACTGGAGATATAAAGTTGTGGAGAGATACGCTCACATCATTCAGCACGATACATGATGATGATTAATTTCCACCTGTACATCCTTATGCTTCGCGGATATTTGCTGTTACGTTTATATTAGTATTCGCCATTTTTCCAACCACATCTTTGCGGAAATGGGCTTTGAAATCCTCTGCTAGAAATAAAAGAGCCTATCACTCCTTGATTCTTGTGACAACACAGACTCAAGTAAGTCCTTCTGTCTAAATTTGTTGATAACACTTGTTGGTTTTGTGTTTCTGTGGCATAGTTTGGTTATTTCTTTAAAATCTTACCAAATTATATTGTGAACAAGTGTTGGCTTTGAGTTCCTGTACCACGTCCACAGTTTGGTCATTTTTTAACATTTGAAACTCGTAGGCATTTTATTTCATTGGCATTATTAAATGATCTAAAGGGATTGGTAGAAAAAGTCAACACTGACAATATAATCAGTTTACTGACACTAACATAAGACTTGATTAAAATAAAGACAATATAATTAGAAATATGAGAATCATGATCACCTAAGCCAGCAGGTGCAGTACTTAATAATAGTGGTGATGCCGGAAGGAATATTATATTTCTGTTATATCAGTTAATACAGATAATACAGTTAATACAGTTAATACAGTTAATACAGTATGTAGGATAGCAGAAGTATACTTCAAGACTTTGACGTGAAGAATGAGTTTCGATTTGATGTGTGACTTTATGAGCCATCTCAGGCCTGAAGGACTGAGAGAAACAAATGAGGAAACAAATAACAACATAAAAACGTATGTGACTACTTTACAAAATGAACACAAAACAAAGAACTAAATTGTGATGGATTTTACTTCATCTTAACACCATATTCCCTATACGCCACGTGACGGGGGTACTTTACTTTTTTACTTTTTTTTAGCTGACCAGATGGTTCTCTTGTGGTAATCTCCCTCCCTCCTTAGCTAGTTTGTCTGCACATTCGTTTCCTTGTTTACAGTGTGATGGTATCCACTGGATGACCATTCTCTGGAAGTTATTGCACAATTGATCTAGGGTTTTTCTCAGATCACATCTAGCTCGCTGTTTCAGAGTATTTTTTAGAGCTTTTAGGACTGACAGTGCATCGGTCAGTATCACCAATTTCTTGTGTATTTTATTTTGTTTTGGATAGCCAGTTTTGCAGCATCTTTGAGGGCTTCAGTTTATGTTTTATAGTTGTTAGAGAATTTCCCGGTAGCTACCGATTTGGTAATCTCTTCCTGGTTATTCAGCCTCAAGAACACACCTCCTCAATCTCTGGTGGCGTTTGCAGCAGAGCCATCCGTACAAACGTGAGACTATGAATCCTGTAGGTAATTGTCATCTATGTGTTTTTCTATTATGTGCTTTCTCTATGTGTCTGTTTATGTGACTTTTTCATGATTTTTATTATGTCTTCCTTAAGTTCTGGTATATTATATTTCCCCTGTGGAGTCATACAGGATGGGTATACGGGTTTTGGCATTGTTTGAGACTGTACTGGATCTCTAGTTGTCAATTCTTTGGAGATTGCCGTGAAGTTGCTCCTCTTTTGCCGTGAAGTTGCTCCTCTTTTGCCGTGAAGTTGCTCCTCTTTTGCCGTGAAGTTGCTCCTCTTCAGTATTCCGTTTCCAAAACCGTTTATTCTTTGGTGCATGGGGTGGTAAGGGAGCCTACTCACTCAGAGTGGAAAATCATCTAAAACTGTTGGCACTTGATGATGATGATATAATTAACTTGATCAAAGTAAGTCTTCCAACTTTCCCAACAAAACAATTCTCCCAAAGAAGAAGTCAGTAATTTCTGTAAATTTGTTTCCTCTTATTTTTAACAGATCCTGCATCAATATAGCAAGTGCTTGATCATACTGTCCATAATGGATACATTGTCAGGCCAAGACATTTTGCCAGCCACGGCGAAAGTTGATGGCTATCTTGTTATGAAACTGTTACATTTCTTGTCTAATGGAGGCATTAACATTTTAGAAGATCATAAAGGAATTATGCTTCAGAATGAGAACAAAACAACACACAAACATGAAGGAAATTGCGGAACTAAGGGAGATAATCTGGACAAATCATCACTTACTATTTTTGAGGCTGGTCAGAACAAAACTATTGACATTCTCCACATCGCTGCAGCTTATGTTAACAAGAGAGATGCATCGGGCAAAACCCCATTACACTTGAGTGCTGATATTGGAGACAAAGAGCTTGTTGACATCTTTCTTAATGTCGGGTCTAATGTGTCTGCTATGGGAAAATCTAAGAAAACAGCATTACATCTCAGTGCTAGTAAAGGACACATAGAGATTGTTAAAATCCTTCTTGAAGCTGGAGCTGCTGTTAATGCTGTAGACGATTTTCTACAAACTCCACTACATTATAGTGCTGATAAAGGTTACAAAGGAGTTGTTGAAATACTTCTCAATGCTGGAGCCAGAGTTGATGTTAAAAATAAATATAACCAAACACCTTTGTATTTAAGTTTGAAAAATAACCACCTTGATGTTGCAGAAACCTTGGTAGAAGCTGGAGCCTGTGTTAGACAAAGAAAGAAGTGCTCCTATCTTCAGTTAGCCTTTCTGTTACTTATTTTAAACTGTATATTTTATATATTTATATTATCTTTGACGTCTTGGTGGACGATATAGCATGCAATTATGATCAGTCAGTAGTTTGGTGAAAATATTAGTGTCTTATGCTAGATGTTGTTTTTCTAAACAGCTTCTTTCGTGGCTGAATCTGTCAATATTGGACAGACAGATCCATCCGCAGAATGAACAAAATGTTTCTGTGATGCCTGATTTTGTCTTCTTTCTTCTGCTCCTTTTGTCTTCTGAATTTAATATCAACATTGCCTCAAAAAGTTGCTATGTCATTTTTTTTTTTTTTGTTCACCATGTGCTAGATCTTCCCAGTTTCTTTCACTGATAGAGAATTCACTCAAGGAAGCCCTGCAGGTTACTTCAACGTCCTGACCGAGTATATTAGTTTTGTGCTAACTTATTGTTAGACCGAAGTATGTGCAGGCAGTATCTTTCACTGATAGAGAATTCACTCAAGGAAGCCCTGCAGGTTACTTCAACGTCCTGACTGAGTATATTAGTTTTCTGCCTACTTATTGTTAGACCGAAGTATATTAGTTTTCTGCCTACTTATTGTTAGACCGAAGTATATTAGTTTTCTGCCTACTTATTGTTAGACCGAAGTATGTGCAGGCATACGAAAAGCGATGCACCATGCTCTGGAGCTCTTTCTGACTTTGAGTGACAAGTGCAGCATCGTCAGCAAATAACAAGTGTATAATAGAGATATGTCTGACCTTAGACCTTGCCTTTAGTCTTGAATAAATGAACAACCGACCATCAAATCTAGATTGAAGATAGACAAGGTTAAATGCTTTGTAAGGTCGATAAAGGCGACGAAGAGAGGCCGTTTCTGTTTTCTAGATTTTTCTTGAAGTAGACGTAAAGAGAAAATCATGTCTGCAGTTGATCTTCCGGATCTAAAGTCGCATTGCAATTCAGGATAAACGCGTTCTGCGAGTTTGTGTAGGCTTCTTAAGATGCCTCTGGAGAAGGTCTTGCCGATGATGTTGAGTAAGGAGATGCCTCTGTAGTTGTTGTAGTTGTTGCAGTCGCTTTTCTCTCCTATATTTAATTAGAGAGTTACAGTCACGGAGTCTCTCATATCTTGGGGAATGGTTTTCTCTTTGCAGCATTGATGTTGTACTACAAGCTGGGGAGGTAAAAGAGCACTTTTGCAGAATTTAATCAGATTGCGACAAAGGAGTTACCAGAGCAATGTTGAAATCAACACTGGACTGTCTTAGGGACTCCATCTCCGGATTTTCCCTCAGGGTTTTCTCCGGAAGTCTATTCCATGAACGGGTAAACCCGTTGTAGGTTTACCTCTTTATTCACTTCCACACAACTAATCCACTCTTGTTATCATTGCTCATGGTAAATATTAATGTTTCTCTTAATTCTTCTAACCAGTTTGTGGTACAATGAAATAAAAATGTGTTCAACATTTTTTGACAAAGACGACTTTAGTGAGGAATAAGTAAATAATTAATTGTAGAATTATTAAAGAAGAATAAGATAATAATGATGAGAAAGAAAGAGAAGACGATTACCTCATCTGTGATGAAGACAGGAATACTAATGTTCAAGAAATAAAATAACATGCATTCTCATTATATATTTTAATTTAGTTTTCTTTTGTTAAATATAATACGTTCATATAAATCATCTTAAATAACATTTGTTTTCTTCTTATTTCATTTGAATAACATCTCTTGTCTTATGTATTCCATAAAGTGGTGAGGCAATGTACCCACCTTCAATGAATGTAACTATTCTACTCCACATTTATATCTATCACCTGCTCTCTGTGAGTTGGCTAACTATATCATAGCTGTATTCCTCCCAAAGTGGCATTTTCGTTCTAATATTTCCAAATTTTTTATCCAATTATGGATAATGCTGTTCTGAGCCCAGAACTATGAACCCATTCTTAAAATAGATATTTGATGGAACTAGTCTCATCTTGTGACATCACACAGAACACGTAACACCTTTAGCTACGGTCAACATTTATACATGAATGACATTTTCGTTGTTAATAAAGTTCATAACAGAGACCAAATAAATGACGGAATTTGAGAGTTTCAGGGGAAATAATACTCAATTTTTCTTACCACAAATGTGTTTACATTTTAAGATAGAGCTTCCTCTGGTCACGTTTTATTTATATTAAAATAAGCATGGGTGTTTTATATTCCTGGAAATATATAAATGAACAAGAAAGGTATCGGTGATAAATAAATGTGATACAACCTTTTATTAATGCTTTCATTACGGGTTGTTTCTCTGTTTTTCTTAACGTTTTTTTCCTTTTGCATTAACTTGTGTAACAGTTTAATTGCCATTTTGAACAAGTCTGTTTTATGGTTAAGGCATTAAAGTATCAAGGGTTCTTTAACATGCGCGATTGCACACGGGGCCTCCTGTTTATTGCCGTTATCTGAGAGGGCTAGACATCGGATCTCACAATCAAAGAGATCAGGGGAATGTAACGTCATAAAGAAACCGCTGATACATTTTTTATATTTTTGAACAAAAAAACATGACCACCGCTTCTGGTGCGCTATGAACCCGGGTCCTTCCTGTCCTGAAGGGCTGGGTAAGCTAGAGGTTCGGCCACTGAAAGAACCGGAAGCTAGAGGTTCGGCCACTGAAAGAAACGGAAGCTAGAGGTTCGGCCACTGAAAGAAACGGAAGCTAGAGGTTCGGCCACTGAAAGAAACGGAAGCTAGAGGTTCGGCCACTGAAAGAAACGGAAGCTAGAGGTTCGGCCACTGAAAGAAACGGAAGCTAGAGGTTCGGCCACTGAAAGAAACGGAAGCTAGAGGTTCGGCCACTGAAAGAACCGGAAGCTAGAGGTTCGGCCACTGAAAGAACCGGAAGCTAGAGGTTCGGCCACTGAAAGAAACGGAAGCTAGAGGTTCGGCCACTGAAAGAGCCGGAAGCTAGAGGTTCGGCCACTGAAAGAGCCGGAAGCTAGAGGTTCGGCCACTGAAAGAGCCGGAAGCTAGAGGTTCGGCCACTGAAAGAACCGGAAGCTAGAGGTTCGGCCACTGAAAGAGCCGGAAGCTAGAGGTTCGGCCACTGAAAGAACCGGAAGCTAGAGGTTCGGCCACTGAAAGAGCCGGAAGCTAGAGGTTCGGCCACTGGAAGAGCCGGAAGCTAGAGGTTCGGCCACTGAAATAGCCGGAAGCTAGAGGTTCGGCCACTGAAAGAACCGGAAGCTAGAGGTTCGGCCACTGAAAGAGCCAGAAGCTAGAGGTTCGGCCACTGAAAGAGCCAGAAGCTAGAGGTTCGGCCACTGAAAGAGCCGGAAGCTAGAGGTTCGGCCACTGAAAGAGCCGGAAGCTTGAGGTTCGGCCACTGAAAGAGCCGGAAGCTAGAGGTTCGGCCACTGAAAGAGCCGGAAGCTAGAGGTTCGGCCACTGAAAGAACATATCCAATATAAAGTAATTTAAAAACAAGAATACTAGTAAAAGAGATGAAACAATTATTAATTAATAAACTACTTTGTGGGCAGGAGGTCTGAAATAATTGTGAGAAAGACACTTGTAGAGGGAGATGAAAGGTTCAGGGGACATGTTATTGTAGTAGATTGGGAGAAGAGATAGTATGTTATATATATAATTTGGACGGTTCAACTTTGTGGTTTGGGAGTAGAGATAGTATATTATATTTATAATCTGGACGGTCCAATATTGTGGTTTGGGAGAAGTGATAGTATGTTATATATATAATTTGGACGGTCCAAAATTGTGGTTTAGAAAAAAAGATAGTATGTTATATATATACATAATTTGGACGGTCCAAAATTGTGGTTTGGGAGAAGAGATAGTATGTTATTTATATAATTTGGACGGTCCAACTTTGTGGTTTGGGAGAAGAGATAGTATGCTATATATATATAATTTGGACGGTCCAACGTTGTAAATTCGCCCGTGCGCTACCGGGGCCAGAAAGGGGAGTAAAGAATAGTGGCGCTGTACCCTACCAGGCATGTTCGTAAGAGGCGATAAAGGAGGGTTGGGCATGGGACTGGCTATCCCATACTGTAAAAAAATAAGCCGAAAAAACTTCACAAACATGGACAAGTCAACGAAAGAAAAAGTTAATCTGCCATCCAGGAAAGAGAAGGGCTCTCTGTCTAAGAGACGTATGATGCAAGCCGGAGAAAGCCGTAAGGAGTCCGGGTTGCCGACTCACCCTTTGTCTACCAGGAAATCCTCCAGAATTGGCACCTGGAATGTTCGTACTCTAAACGAACAAGGAAAAGCTACACAGGTAGCAGCAGAAATGTCAAACTACAAGATAGATATTCTGGGAATGTGTGAAACAAGATGGCTAGGAACGGGTAAAATAAAACTAAATACAGGAGAGATGATTTTATCATCAGGACACCAGGAACCTGGAGCACAACATAGTGAAGGGGTAGCTATAATGCTATCAAGGAATGCACAGAAGACACTAATAGAAAGAGAAGCAGTAGGGCCAAGACTAATGAGAGCAACATTTAAAACAACAAAAACAAAATAAAATTACACATTATCCAATGCAATGCACCAACCAACGATAAGGATGATTTAGTTAAAGATGATTTCTATAAACAGCTACAATGTCAGATGGATGCAAGACGAGCCAAGGATATTATAATCTTGATGGGAAACCTAAATGCTAAAGTAGGATCAGACAACAGAGGCTTCGAAGAGATTATGGGAAAATATGGACTTGGAGATATAAACGAAAATGGAGAGATATTTGTTAATTTCTGCGCCCTTAATCAAGTGAGCCTAGGAGGAACATTATTCCAACACAAAAGAATACACAAAGCTACATGGGTGTCACCAGATCATAGAGCGGAAAATCAAATTGATCACATATGTATTATTAATAAGTTTAAGTCATCTTTACAGGATGTAAAAGTATATAGAGGGGCAGATGTAGCTTCTGATCGTCATCTTCTTATAGCCAAACTTAAAATTAAACTAAAAAGGTATACTACAACGAATAAGGGTAGAAAGTATTTCAATGTAGGGTTCCTTAAAGTACAAGGAATTAAAGATAAATTCGCAGTCACAATATCAAACAAATACCAAGTCCTCCAACAACTAGAAAATAC
This sequence comes from Megaustenia siamemsis, assembly GCA_032433765.1. NCBI lineage: Eukaryota > Metazoa > Mollusca > Gastropoda > Stylommatophora > Ariophantidae > Megaustenia > Megaustenia siamemsis. Next base: position 10,879,258 of record JAVIAB010000101.1, read on the forward strand.
AATAAATATAGAAGATCATTGGAAACAGGTAAAAGATATATGGAAAGAGACATGCGAAGAAACACTAGGGAAAAGAGAACGCCAGAATAAGGCATGGATGACAGCAGAGACCCTGGACAAAATTAAAGAAAGAAAGTACAAGAAAGCAGACATAAATAAAAGCAAAACGAGAAGTAATACAGCCAAGACACAGGAAGCTTACACAGAGGTGAACAAAGAAGTGAGAAGATGCATTAAAAGGGATAAGAGGAAATATAGATGAACTAGCTAAAGAGGCAGAAGAAGCAGCAAATAAAGGGAATATGAAAGAACTGTACAACAGCACAAAGAAATTAAGTGGAAAATACAAACAGATCAATGCCTTTATTAAAGATAAGAAAGGAAATCTGCTCAGTAATATAAGGGAACAAATGGAGAGATGGAAAGAGCACTCTGAAGAACTTTTGAATAGACCCGGCTCAAATAACCCTCCAGACATATTACCAGCAGAAGAAGAGTTACACGTTAACTGTGGAAAACCAAGCAAAGAAGAAATAATGAAAGCCATCAAACTATTAAAAGATGGTAAAGCCACAGGACCAGATGAAATTCCATCGGAAGCCGTACAATGAGAGTCAGTTTGATAGACCAACATGAAATATGTCAGACGTACAATGAGAGTCAGTTTGATAGACCAACATGAAGTATGTCAGACATACAGTGAGAGTCAGTTTGATAGACCAACATGAAATATATCAGACGTACAATGAGAGTCAGTTTGATAGACCAACATGAAATATGTCAGACATACAATGAGAGTCAGTTTGATAGACCAACATGAAATATGTCAGACGTACAGTGAGAGTCAGTTTGATAGACCAACATGAAATATGTCAGACGTACAGTGAGAGTCAGTTTGATAGACCAACATGAAATATGTCAGACGTACAGTGAGAGTCAGTTTGATAGACATAATTAGAAGATAAGAACTAGTGAGATATTTACGAATAATCTCTGCAGTAGAATATAACATGAAATAACAGGTTGCATGATCTGGCCTTGCCACAGAACAGAAACAAATATAAAACAAAATCTACATCAGAGCCACCAATACATTTTACGAAAGAACAGACTGAGAGGGCGATCTAAGAAACAAAATATCGATGGAAGAAATAAAAGAACACTCGGAAACATGTCAGCAAAAGAAAAGGGTTAAGGCATAAAAATGCGAGGCTGCAGTAAAGCTGAATGTATCTTGCTGCCTTTTGAGCACCTGTTGGCCTGCTGTTATTTTCTTTCTCCTTTGTGTTTGCACACTGACCCCTCTGTGAACTCCTCTGGTTCTGTGTGCATTTGCGCACATTTCTGCATTTTTCTGTACGTTCACGACAGCCGCACTTGGTTACTATTTCCTTTTCGTTTTGACCTCTGTTTACACACAGGATAGATAATTTTGTTTTCTTTAACTCATTTCGATTGTTTTTGTTTTGGTTGTTTCGTTATTAGTTTTGAGTGTGGGTTTTTTTTTTTGTTCCTGCTGAAGGCATATTGGGCCGAAACGTCGTTTAGTCTGTGTCGTCCACTTATCACGCAAAGCTTCTTACATACCATTTTTTCTATTTTTTTAATTTTTCCTCAGTTAAAGAAACCAGTAAATTAGCAAAAATCGGCATGCCCTTTATTATAAATGACAAAATTAAAGTGGAACAGAAACAAAAAAATAAGTTTTTGAATTATTTGCAGGTCGTCATCATTGCACTCCGAACATGTCCATAGGTGCTCAGATCCCCTCCTCAGCAAGTCCCGCAGTGTCCAGCAACTGACGACTCCAGTTCTATGTTGGTTGATAAGTCTTCTAAGTTTCTCATTTCTGGCTATGCCCATCTTAACTCCCATCTCTTTCATCCGAAGGAGTGACGTGGATTTGTAGTTGTCAAAGTCCTGTGCTCTACCAACATCTCGGAGGTCATTGATGATGTCTGCCTGATCAATTGCTTGACCGTCCTCAACTACAGCACAGCTAGCCAACCTGTCCGCTCTTTCATTTCCCAGTACTCCCGCATGTCCAGGGACATAGACAAAGGTGGCCTTACAAAAAAAAGGTGTTAATCCCTATGCACGTATGAATTATTACTTTGATATAGATGTTATTTTTATTGAACTAATATAAGCTTACATTTATTATTACTTGTATAAATGGGACTGTTATTGGAGCTATAACACATTAATTTTTGTTGTAATAACATTGATTCTGTAGATGTCATAAGCTGTTGTTTATGTTTTAATCTATTAGATCAGACTGTGGGCACACTCTTCCTTACATGAACAATTGGTTAAATTAAACTGTTCTCTTTCTACAACAATGGTGACTACAATATTAGAGACCAGACTGTGGGCACACTCTTCCTTACATGAACAATTGGTTAGATTAAACTGTTCTCTTTCTCCAACAATGGTGACTACAATATTAGAGACCAGACTGTGACAATACTTGGTCTGCTCTATGTACGGTACGAAATGAAAATGTGATTCAGCATCATGTGCCATACCGGTTGGCGTAGGCGATCATGTCCCTCCACAATCTTCTATCTACAGTGCATCGTATCAGTTCAGATGTTGACTGTTTTCCATGACATGACACCAAGCTATCCAGTATTTTCTCTCTTTGTCGTCCACGATCTCTTTTTCTTTTTATTTTGCCAGTTGCAATCAAGTATTCCAACTTTCCTCTTCTCATGATGTGCCCGAAAAATGTAGATTGTTTCATTCTGATGTTTTTTAGGAGTTCCCTTTTTGTGTTAGCCTCTTTGAGAATTTCCTCATTGGTCTTTTTAGCTGTCCAGGGAACTTTCAATATTCTTCTGAAAAATCCTATCTCTGTGACTTCTAATCGACTTTTCATTTGTTTGTCTACTGTCCATGATTCACTTTCATAGGTCAGAATTGGTTCTATATAGCACCGATGAACTCTCCTTCTCACTTCTATTGACATAGATTTGTTGCATAAGATATTTTTCATTTTCTGAAATGCTATTTTGGTCTGACCTATTCTTCTTTTTGAGATAAAGATAGATAGTTTTAAAACGGGAATGCAGTTCTACATTGTCACTCTCAAATTAATTACATAAACAATGCACACAATTTATTTATCTTACAGCATAAGGACATTTATTAATATTTAAAATACATGTTAATATCATCGGAGCCTCGGTGGCCGAGTAGTTGGTGTGCTCGCTTTCTGAGAGTCCGGATTCGATCCCCGGTAGTGACTGATTTTATTTCGGACTGGCAAGACTTCGGGGTTCCACCCTGCCTCAAAAAAATGGGTACCAGAGATTTTTTTTCTGGGAAGAAAAGGCGGCCTGGTGTGATTCCGATCTCATCACCCAAAACTATGCCGAGGTTGCAGAAAAATACGGTCACTAACATCATATTCCCCATACGCCTAGTAAGGCAGGGGAGGGAACCTTTACTTACTTGCATTTATTATGTTAATGTCATTGGATTATACTGATCGTAGTACATGGAGATCAAACAAACGCTTCAAAGAGGAGACATTAGCAAAGAGAAAAGATATCAGACAGCTTAAGAGAATGGCTTGGCAGAAGGTCAACAACAGAAATGATAAATAACTGTCGTGATCGAAAGTTGTGGAGAGACATGATGACCTACGCCAGCAGGCCCGGTACTTGATGATGATGATGATGATAATGATGATCATTGGACTGAACGTTTCTTATTGTAAATGTTTCTGTTTGTTGGTCTGTGTTATGTCTCTTTTGGGGAATAATAAAGGTAATAATTTTATGAAATTATTTGGTGTTGTTTTATTTATGATATTAACACTGTGTTGCTTTAGATGTCTATTTTATAGGAGAAATGGAGCCTCGATGGCTGAGTGGTGAGTGTGCTCGGTGGCTGAGTGGTGAATGTGCTCGGTGGCTGAGTGGTGAGTGTGCTCGGTGGATGAGTGGTGAGTGTGCTCGATGGCTGAGTGGTGAGTGTGCTCGGTGGCTGAGTGGTGAGTGTGCTCGATGGCTGAGTGGTTAGTGTGCTCGGTGGCTGAATGGTGAGTGTGCTCGGTGGCTGAGTGGTCAGTGTGCTCGGTGGCTGAGTGGTCAGTGTGCTCGATGGCTGAGTGGTCAGTGTGCTCGATGGCTGAGAGGTGAGTGTGCTCGATGGCTGAGTGGTGAGTGTGCTCGATGGTTGAGTGGTGAGTGTGCTCGATGGCTGAGTGGTGAGTGTGCTCGATGGCTGAGTGGTCAGTGTGCTCGATGGCTGAGTGGTCAGTGCGCTCGATGGCTGAGTAGTGAGTGTGCTCGATGGCTGAGTGGTGAGTGTGCTCGATGGCTGAGTGGTGAATGTGCTCGGTGGCTAAGTGGTGAGTGTGCTCGATGGCTGAGTCGTGAGTGTGCTCGGTGGCTGAGTGGTAAGTGTGCTCGCTGGTTGAGTGGTTAGTGTGCTCGGTGGCTGAATGGTGAGTGTGCTTGGTGGCTGAGTGGTCAGTGTGCTCGGTGGCTGAGTGGTCAGTGTGCTCGATGGCAGAGTGGTCAGTGTGCTCGATGGCTGAGAGTTGAGTGTGCTCGATGGCTGAGTGGTGAGTGTGCTCGATGGCTGAGTGGTCAGTGTGCTCGATGGCTGAGTGGTGAGTGCGCTCGATGGCTGAGTGGTCAGTGTGCTCGATGGCTGAGTGGTCAGTGTGCTCGATGGCTGAGTGGTCAGTGTGCTCGATGGCTGAGTGGTCAGTGTGCTCGATGGCTGAGTGGTGAGTGTGCTCGATGGCTGAGTGGTCAGTGTGCTCGGTGGCTGAGTGGTCAGTGTGCTCGATGGCTGAGTGGTGAGTGTGCTCGGTGGCTGAGTGGTGAGTGTGCTCGGTGGCTGAGTGGTGAGTGTGCTCGGTGGCTGAGTGGTCAGTGTGCTCGATGGCTGAGTGGTGAGTGTGCTCGATGGCTGAGTGGTCAGTGTGCTCGATGGCTGAGTGGTGAGTGTGCTCGATGGCTGAGTGGTCAGTGTGCTCGGTGGCTGAGTGGTGAGTGTGCTCGATGGCTGAGTGGTCAGTGTGCTCGATGGCTGAGTGGTCAGTGTGCTCGATGGCTGAGTGGTCAGTGTGCTCGATGGTTGAGTGGTGAGTGTGCTCGGTGGCTGAGTTGTGAGTGTGCTCGGTGGCTGAGTGGTGAGTGTGCTCGGTGGCTGAGTGGTGAGTGTGCTCGGTGGCTGAGTGGTGAGTGTGCTCGATGGCTGAGTGGTCAGTGTATATAATAAATTAATATATACAATATATATATAACTAAAAATAATAATTATTATTTTATTTAAAATTAATTATTGTTAAACAATTATAAAATAATAACCTTAATACGGCGCTTCGTCAATACACACCACATGAAAGCTCTAGGGGATTTCAATGCAAAAGTAGGAAAGGAAAGAGTTGAGGAAGTAGTTGGTTATTATGGCTTAGACGAAAGAAATAAAAGAGGTGACAAACTTATTGACTGGGCAAGAACACACAACATGATGATAGGAAACACCTGGTAAAAGCAACTCTCAAGACGTCTTTGGACATGGTAAAGCCCAGGAGACAACGCACGTAATCAAATTGATTACATAATGGTAAACAACAGATTTAGAAACAGTCTGGTGTGTGTGGAAACTAGACCAGGGGCAGATTACAATAGTGATCATGTACCAGTTGTGGGAAAGCTTAGAGTAAAATTAAAAACAGCAAAACGAGCCTCTTTTAGTATCAATTAAATTTAGATTTACTAAAATCAGACAATTGCTTACAAGACAAATATAACATCACAATTCAGAATCGGAACAATGCAATAAAGAAGATACAATGCATTGATGAACAGTGGGAAATGCTAAAGGAATCAATGCAGCAAACATAAAAAAAGTTCATACTACCAGTGAGGACAAATTCAAGAAAGAAATGGATGTCGGATGACATTTTGCAGCTAATGGATACAAGAAGAAGAAATACGGCTAACAAAGATGAGTATAAGATATTAAATAAAGCAATTGTAATAAAATGCAATGAAGACAAAGTAGCATGGCTAAAGCAGAGGTGCAAAGAGATTGAAATGCACAAAAAAAAGTGATGCAAAAGCCAGGTACAAACAAATTGAAAAATTAACAGGAAGAAAAAAGCAAAATAAAAAACTGAATGTTTAAGATCAAAGGAAGAAGAACAATTTGATTTAGCAAGAAAGCACGAGGGAACGAGAGACAGAATACATTAATGATCTTTATAATGATGAACGAACAGAAGTAAATATTAAGGATAATGGGAAAGGAGCAGAAATACTCAAAGAAGAAGTGGAAGACACCTTGCGCAATATGAAAGCAGGAAAAGCTCCTGGACCAGATAATATAACTAAAGAAGAGATTGAAGCCATGAGTTATTTTGGAATAGAAATAATAACAAAAATATTGAATGATATCTACAACAGCGGATATATACCAGACGATATGCTCAAATCAATATGCATAGCCCTACCAAAGAAATCGGGTGCGATGGAATGCGATGATCATCGCACAATAAGCCTTATGAGTCATATGACTAAAATATTATTAAGAATCATCATGCGAAGCGTGCGAAACAAAATCAGTCCAGAAATTAGCGATGAACAGTGTGGTTTTGTTGGAGGTAAAGGAACGAGCAATGCCATATAAATAATAAGATCTTTAGTAGAAAGAGCCATAGAGGTGAAAACAGATATATACCTGTTTCATAGATTATAACAAAGCATTTGACAAAGTAAAGCTAACATCTAATAATAATACAAAAACACGTGTAATATATTTAATAATAGGTATAGTGAGATTATTTTAAGATCCATAAGGAGCATGACTGGAATAACAATTGGAGTTCATAATGTAAATAATTTAAGTTCTGCTGATGATACAGTCTTAATCACTAAGAGTGAGAACGAGTTACAAGAAATGTTAGAGATAATAGCGAAGGAAAGCAAAAAATAAAGGATTCAGCCTTATAGCAAAAAGACAGAATTAATGGTAACAATAAAGAAAACGATATCACCGAAATGCACAATAAATACAAGTGGAAAAATATTAAAATAGGTAAATGAATTTAAATATCTGGGAACAATGTTAACCTCAGATGGTAGATGTACAACAGAGGAGAGATGCAGAATGGCTCAGGAAAAAGTAGCTTTCCAGAAAAAAAAGATTAGGAAGATACTACGACATACATTTTTAACAATGGAAACAAGAAAAGGAGTTCTTAAATGTTAAGTAGAGCCAGTCTTAACTTATAGATGTGAATCATGCACAAAAGGACAACAGACAAGAAGATCATTGGAGGCTGTAGAAATGTGGTTTTACAGAAGAATGTTGAGAATACCATGGACAGCTAAGAAGAGTAATGCAAATGTTCTGAAAGAGGCCAAATCAAAGAGGGAGCTAATTTCCAATATTAGGAAGAAACAATCATCAATTGTTTGATCTTCTACCAAAGCCATTCGATAAATGATAAATAAATGTCGTGATCGAAAGTTGTGGAGAGACATGTTCACCTACGCCAGCAGGCTTGGTACTTGATGATGATGATGAATCTTGTAGCCCATTGACTACAGCATAGCCATTCTATCAATTAATTCTACTCATATTGACAGACCATGAAAGAGTGCAAGCTTGTCAAATCATTGGACAGTTATCACCACTATTGTCCAACAAGGAAATAACTCTGGAGGCAAAACGAGCACTATACAATACAATCTTCATCCCACGTTGTGCTACCAATGCCAGACTTGGACCCTAGATGCAAGAACAATAAGAAAAATAACCTCTCATCATCATCATCATGTACCATGCCGGTTGGCGTAGGCGATCATGTCCCTCCACAATCTTCTATCTACAGTGCATCGTATCAGTTCTTTTGTTGACTGTTTTCCATGCCATGACACCAAGCTATCCAGTATTTTCTCTCTTTGTCGTCCGCGATCTCTCTTTCCTTTTATTTTGCCAGTTGTAACCAAGTATTCCAACTTTCCTCTTCTCATGATGTGCCCGAAAAATCTTGATTGCTTCTTTCTGATGTTTTTTAAGAGCTCCCTTTTTGTGTTGGCCTCTTTGAGAACTTTCTCATTGGTCTTTTTTTCTGTCCAGGGAACTTTCAACATTCTTCTGAGAAATCCCATCTCTGTGGCCTCTAATCGTCTTTTCATTTGTTTGTCTACTGTCCATGATTCGCTTCCATAGGTCAGAATTAGTTCTATATAGCACCGATGAACTCTCTTTCTAATTGTTATTGACATAGATTTGTTGCATAAGATATGACCTCTACTGAGACGAAATCTGTCAGACGAATGACAGGAAACAGTCTGAGAGATAAGATCAGAAATGAAGAACTGAGAAAAAAGCTAGGAATAGCCCCCGCCATAGAATATATAAGGAAACAACAGATAAAATGATTTGGCCACGTGACAAGACAGAAAGATCAAAACAAAACACAACGAGCCTTCAGCAAGCGTTGTGAGAACACCAGACCCAAGGGTCGACCACGAAAAAGATGGATCGATGGAATATTAGAGGCACTAGGAAACATAACAGCAGCAGAGGCGACCAGAAGAGCAAAAGACCGCAACTTATATCTCCCCTCGACGCTGAAAGGCAGATGAAGAAGGAAAGAAGAGGAAGAAGATAAAAGAGTGCAAGATTAAAGCCATGCGCATTTTACTGGAATGCATGAGGGACACCTTGTGTGTGGCAAGACAAGCGCACCAGTAAGACATTATACATCTTGAGAAAATTCATAAAAAGAGCTATAGAGGTAAAGAAAGATCGATATATTGCTTCAAAGATTATATAAAAGCATTTAACAAAGTAATTCATGTGGAAATAATCAATATGCTGGAGAAAATAAACAAAGATGGCAAGGATCTGAGAATCATTAAAAAAAACATATATTGGCAACAAACAGCATTCGTAAGAATTAGCAACCAAACAGGACAGTTCTAATATATAAAACAAGGAGTCAGACAAGTTTGTGTTATGTCGCCGGATTTGTTTTCACTTTACAGCAAGCATATTATGAGATCAATAGTTAATATAAAAGGAATTTACATCAGCGGTTACAAGATTAAACAATCTGCGATATGCTGACAACACATTCTTAATAGTTGAGACAGAGAATGAACTACAAGAAATGATAGTCATAATAGTAACAGAAAGCAACAAGAAAGGTCTCAGTCTGAATAGTAAAGAAATAAATGTAATGTTCATATCGAAGAAACAATCACCAACATCGGGCAGCATAAATATAAATAGGACAAATCTGAATAAAATGCAACGCGTCAAATATTTGGGCACAACAATAACATCAAATGGAAGATGTCCCACAGAAATAAAAAGCAGAATAGTTCAGTCCAAAATAGCATTTCAGAAAATGAAAAATATCTTATGCAACAAATCTATGTCTATATAATAGAGAAAGAGAGTTCATCGGTGCTATATAGACAATTCTGACTTATGGAAGCGAATAATAGACAGTAGACAAACAAATGAAACGATGATTAGATAGAACACACAGAGATGGAATTTCTCAGAAGGATGTTGAAAGTTACCTGGGACAGCCAAAAAAGACCAATGATAACATTCTTAAAGATGCCAACCCAAAAAAGGTGTTCATAAAAACATCTTAAAGAAACAATCAACATCTTTCGGGCACGTCTTGAGAAGAAGAAAGTTGGAATACTTGGTTACAACTAGCAAAATACAGAGAAAGAGAGATCGCGTATGACAAATGTAGAAGATATTTGATAGCTTTGTGTCACGGCATGTAAAACAGTCAACAACAGCATTGACAGGACGCGCGGTGGATAGAAGATTGTGGAAGGACATGATCATCTACGCCAACCGGTATGGCACATGATTATGATAATAATGATCCCCCATACTTCAACACAAACCAAATATTGAGACAGCTATCCCCCATACTTCAACACAAACCAAATATTGAGACAGCTATCCCCCATACTTCAACACAAACCAAATATTGAGACAGCTATCCCCTATACTTCAACACAAACCAAATATTGAGACAGCTATCCCCTATACTTCAACACAAACCAAATATTGTACCAGCTATCATCTACACGTCAACACAAAACAATACCTATCACAACCAAGAGACATCCTATACAGAGTATATTCATTCCCACATTGTCCTACCAATGCCAAACATGGACAGTTACGTCTAGACAAGAATGAACTTGTCTTTAAAGAGATGAGATGTCTGAGAAAACCAGAAAAGACAGACTAAGAATTGATATTATAAGAGAAAGAGTAGTCATTGAACCAATCGTAAGCTGCATACAGCAAGAACAAATAAACTGCTTGGCACATCTAGAAAGAACTCTGTGTGATTCCTTACCATACAAAGCATATAATAAAAGAGTAGAAGGGAGAAGAACAAGAGTCAGACCCAGAGAAAGATGGACAGACGTCATGATAAGAAACTTTACAACAGCATCAACTGACAATGAGAAGAGCCGCCAAAAGGGCGAGAACTACAAATTTGTATCTCCCTCGACACCCAAATGAATACAATAGGAAATAAATAAAGAAAGAAAGAAATAAAGAAACGAAAGAAGAAAGAAAGAAAAAAAGAAAGATAATAAAGGAAACTCAACTGTAAGAAACTGCTTGCTGTTCATAGAGACTGATCAACATTATTGCATGTCAAAGTCCCCAAACTAATCACAAGATATCTGCTGCCTTCATTAATCTTTTCTCTTTCTATGAATCGCTAGTAAATATGTTATTTACTTGACACATTATTATCCTTTTCCCCAGACATGCAAAAAACACCCAACAGTATACTCAAGGGTTATTGCCTTTGTTTTGCATAAATCATAGGCTCGTACGTCAGCACTATTTGTGGTATACCAGGATGTGAAGAAACAAAATGAAATGTGCTTGCCACGTATGCCGATCAACAGGCCTAGCAATGACCTATCGGTAAGGAGAAGTGAAAGGAGCAAGAAGAGAAGGTAGACAGAGATAGAGGTGGAAAGATAGCATCAAAGTATGCTCAGGCCTCGACTTTGCATAGTCCCATAAAGTGATTGAAGATAAAGAGTAATTTAGAAGGTATGATGGATTATGTCAGTGGTACCCCACTTAACCCCCAGTTGGATCAAGTCTATCAGTGGTGCCCCATTTAACCCCTAGTTTGATCAAGTCTGTCAGTGGTGCCCAACTAAACGCCCAGTTTGATCCATTCTGTCAGTGATGTCCCAAAACCCCCCTTTGATCAAATCTGTCAGTAGTGCCTAAAAAACCCTCAGGGTTTTTTTTTTTATAATGAATTTCAGTGGTGCTGAAAAATCTTCAGTTTGATCAAGTCTGTCATTGGTGCCTCAAAATCACCCAGTTTGATAAGGTCTGTTAGTGGTGCCCTAAAAAAACCCAGTTTAATATAGTCTATCAGTGGTGCCCTAAAAACTCCCAGTTTAATAAAGTCTATCAGTGGTGCCCCAAAAACCTCCATTTTGATAAAGTCTATCAGTGGTGCCCCAAAAAACCCCAGTTTGATAAAGTCTATCAGTCGTGCTCCAAAAACCTCCAGTTTGATAAAGTCTATCAGTCGTGCTCAAGAAACCTCCAGTTTAATAAAGTCTATCAGTCGTGCTCCAAAAACCTCCAGTTTAATAAAGTCTATCAGTCGTGCTCCAAAAACCTCCAGTTTGATAAAGTCTATCAGTCGTGCCCCAAAAACCCCCAGTTTTATCAAGTCTGTCAGTGGTGCCCCAGAAACCCCCAGTTTAATAAAATCTGTCAGTGATGCCCCAAAAACCCCCAGTTTGATCAAGTCTGTCAGTGGTGCTCCAAAAAACCCCAGTTTAATAAAGTCTATCAGTGGTGCCCAAAAAACCCCCAGTTTGATAAAGTCTATCAGTGGTGCCCCAAAAACCCCCAGTTTGATAAAGTCAATCAGCGGTGCCCCAAAAAACCCCAGTTTGATAAAGTTTATCAGTCATGCCCCAAAAACCTCCAGTTTAATAAAGTCTATCAGTGGTGCCCCAAAAACCTCCAGTGTAATAAAGTATATCAGTCGTGCCCCAAAAATCTCCAGTTTGATAAAGTTTGTCAATCGTGCCCCAAAAACCATCAGTTTGATAAAGTCTATCAGTGGCGGTCCAAAAACCCCCAGTTTTGTCCATTCCGTCAGTTGTGCCCCAAAAACCCACAGTTTCATCCATTCTGTCTGTGGTGCCCCGAAAACCCTCAATTTGATCCATTATGTGAGTGGTGCCCCACATACTCTCAGTTTGTTAGTAGTACCTCCTAAACGATCAGTTTGATCAAATCTGTCAGTGTTGTCCCCCAAAAAACCCTGTTTGATCAAGTCTGACAGTGGTGCCCCAAAACCCTCAGTTTGATTAAGCCTATGAATGGTGTCCCAACGGTCCCTAGGTTGATGGATCGTGAATGTGGCGAATGAACGGCCCCTAGATTGATGAATCATGAATGTGGCGCCCCAACGGTTCCTAGATTGATGAATCATGCATGTGGCTCCCCAACGGCCCCTAGATTTATGAAATCTGTCTGTGGTGTCCCTACGTCTATAAAATAGATGAAATCTGTCAGTGGTGTCCCTACGTCTCTAAAATAGATTAAATCTGTCAATGGTGTCTCTACGTCTCTGAAATAGATAAAATCGGTCGGTGGTTTCCCTACGTCTCTAAAATTGATAAAATCTGTCAGTGGTGTCCCTACGTCCCTACAATTGATTAAACCTGCTGATGTCCCTACGTCTCTAAAATAGATACAATCTGTCAGTGATGTCCCTACGTCCCTAAAATTTATTAAACCTGCTGATGTCCCTACGTCCCTAAAATTGATTAAATCTGCTGATGTCCCTACGTCCCTAAAATTGATGACATCTGTCAGTGGTGTCCCTACGTCCCTAAAATTGATTAAACCTGCTGATGTCCCTAAAATTGATGACATCTGTCAGTGGTGTCCCTATGTCCCTAAAATTGATGAAATCGGTCATTGGCCTCCCAACGCCCCTAACATTGATGACGTCTGCCTGTAATGTCTCAAAATCCCTCATTTTTATAAATTCTTTTATCAATGGTACGTCAGCGACATCCAAGATATGTCGCGTGTGCACAAACGACCACCAGGGCTATGAGAAGAAGAAGTCAGCAGTCTAAAACAATTATCATCTTATCTTTGGAGGTCCAAAAATCCTGCGCCGAAGATAAACTCATCAATAAATTATTATAAGCAATCATCATCATCATGTGCCATACCGGCTGGCGTAGGCGAGCATGTCCTTCCACAATCTTCTATCTACAGTGCATCGTATCAGTTTTGTTGTTGACTGTTTTCCATGCCATGACACCAAGCCATCTAGTATTTTCTCTCGTTGTCGTCCGCGATCTCTCTTTCCTTTTATTTTGTCAGTTGTTACCAAGTATTCCAACTTTCCTCTTCTCATGATGTGCCCGAAAAATGTTGATTGTTTCTTTCTGATGTTTTTTAGGAGTTGCCTTTTTGTGTTGGCCTCTTTGATAACTTCCTCATTGGTCTTTTTAGCTGTCCAGGGAACTTTCAACATTCTTCTGAGAAACCCCATCTTTGTGGCCTATAATCGTTTTTTCATTTGTTTGTCTACTGTTCATGATCCGCTTACATATGTCAGAATTGGTTCGATATAGCACCGATGAACTCTCTTTCTCATTTCTATAGCCATAGATTTGTTGCATAATATATTTTTCATTTTCTGAAATGCTATTTTGGCCTGAGCTATTCTGCTTTTTATTTCCGTGGGGCCTCTTCTATCCGATGTTATTATTGTGCTCAAGTATTTGACGCGTTGTATGCCTACTTGTTTCAAATTTGTCCCGTTTATTTTTATGCTGCATGATGGTGATGATTGTTTCTTCGATATAACCATTATTTCTGTTTTCTTACTATTCAGACTGAGACCTTTCTTGTTGCTTTGTGTTACTATTATGTCTATTACTTCTTGTAGTTCATTTTCTGTCTTTATAAGCAATATTGTTATGGAAAAGTGTGTTCTCCTAAAGCTTATCATTGTATGTTATTATCACCAAAAATATAATAATAATCACAGTTTAGTATCGTTATCACAATCGTATTTATTGTAAAGTGCCATTACATTTGTTATTGGTGCTATTCGGTTTATGATTATTGATATTATTATCTTGGCAATCATTATCCTTTCATCATCATTATCGTCAACACTATTATTATTTCGATATGCAACCGTCATCATGAATTACTCTACTTTTCACGAAGAACGAATTGTGTAGTCATTGTCGAACACGAATTCTTTTCTAACCTTTTCCTTTCAACAAGGTCTTATAGTTGATATCAAACTTCACATATTTCTGCTACGTAAAAACTTTTCTTTTCATCAAGATTTCATAGTTGATATCAAACTTTGCATTTTTCTACTACAATTATTTCTTTTCATCAAGATTTATAATTTGTTGATATCAAACTTTGCATTTTTCTGCTACAATTATTTCTTTTCATCAAGTTTTCATAGTTGATATCAAACTTTGCATATTTTTACTCCAAACTTCTCTTTTCATCAAGATTTCATGCTTGATATAAAATTTTTCATTTTTCTACTACAATTATTTTTTTTCATCAAGATTTCATAGTTGATATCAAACTTTGCATTTTTCTACTACAATTATTTCTTTTGATCAAGATTTCATTGTTGATATCAAACTTTGCATTTTTCTACTACAATTATTTCTTTTCATCAAGATTTCATTGTTGATATCAAACTTTGCATTTTTCTACTACAATTATTTCTTTTCATCAAGATTTCATGCTTGATATCAAACTTTGCATTTTTCTACTACAATTATTTCTTTTCATCAAGATTTCATTGTGGATATCAAACTTTACATTTTTCTACTACAATTATTTCTTTTCATCAAGATTTCATAGTTGATATCAAACTTTGCATATTTTTACTACAAACTTCTCTTTTCATCAAGATTTCATCGTTGATATCAAACTTCGCATATTTCTAATGCAACCTTCTCCTTTCATCAAGAACTTATCCCTTCAAGTCAAGCTCTTAAACCAGATCCCGGGCCTGTTTGGATCCGCGAGCCGTCACTTACTTACCGTGGAGAAACAAAACAATTATTTTTATAGCGTTTTTGTTCTTCAATATCCAGATGGTGTTCATCCAATCCTATATAAGCTCTCGCTTAACATTACAGCTCCCGACTATAGCCGCTTAACATTACAGCTCCCGACTATAGCCGCTTAACATTACAGCTCCCGACTATAGCCGCTTAACATTACAGCTCCCGACTATAGCCGCTTAACATTACAGCTCCCGACTATAGCCGCTTAACATTACAGCTCCCGACTATAGCCGCTTAACATTACAGCTCCCGACTATAGCCGCTTAACATTACAGCTCCCGACTATAGCCGCTTAACATTACAGCTCCCGACTATAGCCGCTTAACATTACAGCTCCCGACTATAGCGGCTGAGCATTCAGTTCGTGACGGTCTGACAAGCTACTGTAAGACATAACCAAAAAACATCGTTGTTGAGCAGACACCAGCAGTAAAGAAGCAATGACGTCTCTCTCAATTGTGCTTGTATTAGTCCTGCTTGCAGTAAGTAGACCTTGTTTGTTTGCTTTTCTTTCAATTTCTTTTATAGGAGAGGTACACCATTCCTGGTCACAGACTAAAACAGTTGCTCATTAATTCTTGGATCTAGTTTAACTTTTTAATGCTTGAAGGTAGTTCATGAATAAACTATATATATATATATATATATATATATCAGTTTCATTAGAATCTTTACTCATGAATAAACTATTAGATTTAGTTTCACTGGAATCTTTACTCATGAATAAACTATTAGATTTAATTTCACTAGAATCTTGACTCATGAATAAACTATTAGATTTAGTTTCACTAAAATCTTGACTCATCAATAAACTATTAGATTTAGTTTCACTAGAATCTTGACTCATGAATAAACTATTAGATTTAGTTTCACTGGAATCTTTACTCATGAATAAACTATTAGATTCAGTTTCACTGGAATCTTTACTCATGAATAAACTATTAGATTTAGTTTCACTGGAATCTTTACTCATGAATAAACTATTAGATTTAATTTCACTAGAATCTTGACTCATGAATAAACTATTAGATTTAGTTTCACTAAAATCTTGACTCATCAATAAACTATTAGATTTAGTTTCACTAGAATCTTGACTCATGAATAAACTATTAGATTTAGTTTCATTAGAATTTTTACTCATGAATAAACTATTAGATTTAGTTTCACAAGAATCTTTACTCGTGAATAAACTATTAGATTTAGTTTCACTAAAATCTTGACTCATGAATAAAATATACGATTTAGTTTCACTGGAATCTTGACTCATGAATAAACTAATAGATTCAGTTTCACTGGAATCTTGACTCATGAATAAACTATTAGATTTTGTTTTACTAGAATCTTCACTCATGAATAAACTATTAGATTTAGTTTCACTGGAATCTTGACTCATGAATAAATTATTAGATTCAGTTTCACTGGAATCTTAACTCATGAATAAACTATTAGATTCAGTTTCACTGGAATCTTCACTCATGAATAAACTATTAGATTCAGTTTCACTGGAATCTTTACTCATGAATAAACTATTAGATTTAATTTCACTAGAATCTTGACTCATGAATAAACTATTATATTTAGTTTCACTGGAATCTTGACTCATGAATAAACTATTAGATTCAGTTTCACTGGAATCTTTACTCATGAATAAACTATTAGATTCAGTTTCACTGGAATCGTGACTCATGAATAAACTATTATAGCTTGTTTCATAACTCGTGCCCAACTTTAAAAATCGATAGCTTTTTAACCACCTGTTGTAAGATATTCAAAATTTGCATGTAAAGTTATAATGATTAGAACCCAACAGGGAATTAATTTCATTAAAAAAAACATTTGGTTATTATTGTTGCTTATTTGATTTATATAAATTTATAACGACCCATTGATGTAGTCAAAACTTAATGTTTACAGTATTTTAAACTAAAAATAGCGAGTACAAATCCATACACGGTAGAATTGACGTATTTGCACGCTTTCCCCGTGGTTTTTTTTTTGACACAATTAGACACTTGTAAAAAACGCGAGAAATTGTGTGTTCCATTTCCGTTCATTCATAGGTGGAGACGTGGAACAATAATAATTATCATGAGTTTTAAAATGAAATTCTGCAGTTTACAAAACATCGCAATAAAAATGTATGACTATTTTTGCAAAGAGGCTAAACGAGGAAGATTATTTCATTCTTTAGAAAACCCTGAGAATAGGACAAAACATATTTTGGATTTATCTAAACGGTCATTTAATCGCTGGATTCAAGCACATGACCGTCAATGTTCAAAATATACAAAATCACAAGGAAGAGCAAAAATGTTGGATAATTTCGACAGTGAACTTATTAGAAGTGAAATTCGCAAAATGTTGGGTATGAATGAAACTGTTACAATAAGAAAATTAAAAATTTCGCTGAAAAAGAACAACAGTATTGAAATATCAAAGTCTACATTATGGAGGAATGTGAGAGCTGCAGGCTTTACATTCAGAAAGTATTCCAATGGACGAAACATCATCTGTGAGAAGCCACATATAGTAGTCATGAGAAGCAAGTACTTACGTGAAGTAAAAGAGGTGCGCAAGCAAGGTTATGATATTGTGTACTTGGATGAAACATGGATCAATGCTCACCACACTAACCAAAGGGAATGGCAGTCATCAGATGGAAAGATTAAGAGATTAATACCTAGCAGCAAAGGACAGCGCTTGATAATTGCTCATGCAGGTAGTCGACAACATGGACTAATACAGAATGCAGAGCTCATTTTTCTTTCAAAATCCATAGACAAACGGGATTATCACTCTGAGATGAATGGTCACATATTTAGACATTGGATTGAAAATTCTGTTCTCCCATCACTAGATCGACCATCTTGCCTAATAATGGACAATGCAGCGTACCACAACATTGTTGCACTTGAAGATAAAATCCAGACGTCATCCAGTACAAAAGATGCTATTAAGATATGGCTCACAAACGAGCACATACAATTTAATAACATGTACTTAAAACCTGAATTACTATCTCTAGTAAAGCGAAAACAAAGGACAAAGATTTTTCAAATAGATAAGATTATCCAAGAGCACGATCATATAAGTTTGAGGCTGCCACCTTACCATGCTCATTTAAATCCAATAGAACTAATCTGGGCACAATTAAAAGGACAAGTGGCAGATGAAAATACAACATTCAAAATATGCGATGTAAAGACTCTTGCTAATCTCGCTTTACTAAATATAGACAAAGATTATTGAGCTAAATGTGAAGACCACGTCTTAAAACAGGAAGCGGAATATTGGAAAAATGATGGTTTGTGGAATATTCAACCCCAAACAGTTATTAATCTTTTAGACTCGTCTGATTCAGAATGAAAGTATATAGTCCCCACAATGTTGGCCCCTATTTTACCTTAAATTAGTTCAACAAACGCTCCTTTTCCGGACCACACAACTATGAAAATTGGACATACAGGTATACCTTGATATTATCGTCCGTCCTCGAACTGAGAAGACAATAATTCTCCTGGTGTTTTTCCTTATTCAGTTATTTCCCCATTACGGCCACGCCTTTACCTAGTGAAAATTAATCATAGACCAGCAACTACGGTAATTTCTATTATTTAGGGGTTCACAATTTACAATTTTGACAAACATCAAAGAAATTCGCCGCTTTAAGAAAACTGCAGCTGCAAGATATTTGTTAAATATACATTTAAAGGGTCTTTTGCATTCTAATAACATTTGGAAAATGTCAACAGTATTTAACAAACGGTTTCTGAGCTATAGCGTTTTGAAGTTGGGCAAGTGATTTGAAACGAGCTATAGATTCAGTTTCACTAGAATCTTGACTCATGAATAAACTATTAGATTCAGTTTCACTGAAATCTTGACTCATGAATAAACTATTAGATTCAGTTTCACTGGAATCTTGACTCATGAAAAAACTATTAGATTCAGTTTCACTGGAATCTTTACTGATGAATAAACTATTAGATTCAGTTTCACTGGAATCTTGACTCATGAATCAACTATTAGATTCAGTTTCACTGGAATCTTTACTCATGTATCAACTATTAGGTTCAGTTTCACTAGAATCCTGACTCATGAATAAACTTTTAGACTTAGTTTCACTGGAATCTTGGTATAAACATGGACATTAGACAATAAAACAGAACAGAGAATAGAAGCCTTTGAATTGTGGATATATAGAAGAATAGGTAGAATTTGATGGAAGGAAAAGAAAACAAACGAGAAAGTCTTAAAACAACTAAAAATGAAAAGAGAACTGCTAAACACAATTCAAACAAGACAAATGCGATTTTTGGGCCATGTTAAAAGACACAACAGCCTACTAAAAGTAATCCTGGAGGGGAAAATACAAGGTAAAAGGGGCAGAGGCACACCAAGAATAACATTGTCGAGTAACATCAAAAGATGGACAAACCAGCCTATAACAACCTGCACCATCAAAGCAAGAGGCAGAGCAGAATGACGCTCCATGGTAGCCAACCTTCGTTACGCAGACAGCACTCGCCGATGTTGGAGTCTTGACTCATGAATAAACTATTAGATCTAGTTTCACTGGAATCTTGACTCATGAATAAACTATTAGTTTCAGTTTCCCTAAATTATTGGACCCAGCCCATGAACAAATTGTTAAATTCAGTTTGACTGAGTTTTAAGAAGCAGCTCTTGAATAAATTATTATTGTTCTCACACCAGACTCTTGATCAATTTTCTTGAAAACTGTTTGGTGTACTCATATGATATTTTGCATGCAGTCTCAACGACAATAATACGACACTTTTATCTATCATAAATTGATCTAGGCAATAATTTTCTTATATTGTTACATAGCGTTGTATTTACAGGTGTGGTTACACACAAGACGGCGGTACGAAGACTTCACCAGGTTCTTGACATACAACAGTCAACAAGTCACTCAAATCGTCACTGACCATGACTTAGTGTATGACATACAACAGTCAACAAGTCACTCAAATCGTCACTGACCATGACTTAGTGTAGATCAAGTTTATTACATCGTTGTCATGGTCTTCACAAACACTATATAATACACCACATTAAAACAATATTCTTTGGAATGCGCCCTTTTACTGAGCTATTCTGTACCCCACCTTTGTTGTACATCTACCATCTGAAGTTACCTTAGTTTCTTCGTATTAACGGGATGGTTTTCCTACCATAAAGCTCACAAGAACTATATTATTGCATCCTATAAAATGAAGAACAAGAAAAAAGAGTTCTTAAATAATGAGTTATTGAGTTATTTGTGGGTCATCATCATTGCATTCCGAACATATCCATAGGTGCTCAGATCCCCTCCTCAGCAAGTCTCGCAATGTCCAGCGACTGACGACTCCAGTTCTGTGTTGGTTGATTAGTCTTCTTCCACGCCCACTAAGTTTCTCGTTTCTGGCTGTGCCCATCTTAACACCCATCGCTTTTATCCGAAGGTGTGACGTTGACTCAAGATTGTCGAAGTCTTGTGTTCAGTGACCTTTTTTACTTAAATATTAGGTAGAGCCAGTCTTAAGATATGGATGTGAATCATGGACGATAGGACAGCAGACAATAAAACCACTGAAGGCTGTAGAAATGTGGTTTTACAGAAGAATGTTTAGAATACCATGAACAGCTAAGAAGAGTAATGAAACCGTTGTGAGAGAGGCCAAAGCAAAGAAAGAGCTCATTTCAAATATTAGGAAGAAACAATCATCATTTTTTGGTCATGTAATGAGAAGAGAACAACTGGAATATATTGTAACAACTGGGAAAATTGAGGGACAAAGAGATAAGGGGAAGCAAAGAGAAAAGATACCAGACAGCTTAAGAGAATGGCTTGGCAGAAGGTCAACAACAGAAATGATAAATAACTGTCGAGATCTAAAGTTGTGGAAAGACATGATCACCTACGCCAACAGGCACGGTACATCATGATGATGGTGATGATGATGCTTTGTATGATGATGCTGGTGATGATGATGATGATTATGATGATGATAAAATGAAGGGGGAAAATGTGATACAATGTTTCTAAAACTCTCATCATCATCATCATCGAGTGCCGTCTCCGCAACGAAGGTTGGCTACCACTGAACGCAATTCCGCTTTGTCTTTTGCTGTGATGGTGCAGGTTGTCATAGGCTGACTGGTCCGTCTTTTCATGTTACTAGTCCATGTTAGTCTTGGTCTGCCTCTGCCTCATTAAACTTATATTTTCTCCTCCAAGATTACTTTTAGTAGGCTGTTGTGTCTTTTAACATGGCCTAAAAATCTCATTTGTCTTGTTTGAATTGTGTTTACAAATTATCTTTTCATTTTTTGTTTTAAGACATCATCGTTTATTTTTTTGTCTTGCCATCCAATTCTACCTATTCTTCTATATATCCACATTTCAAGGGCTGCAATTCTATGTTCTGTTTTCTTGTCTAATGTCCATGTTTCTGCACCATATTGGAATTTTGAGAAAATATAACATTTTGCTATTCTTAGTTTTAGCCCTGTTGTTATTTGTTTTGTTGTTAGTATATTTTTCATGGTATTACAATTACTTTTTGCCATACCTATTCTTTTTTATTTCAATTTTACATTTTCCATCACTTGTTATGGTATGACCGAGTTAGTTGTAGCTCTGAGCTGTCTAAAGATCTAGTCCTTCAATTTTGATATCAACTTATAATTTTTGAGTATTTTCTTTGTTTATGATCATAATTTTAGTCGTTTTGATATTCATATCTAATCCATATTTGTTGCTTGTTATGTTTATTACATTAAGTTATCGTTGTACATCTTTAGGATTTTGTGCTAGTAGTACAGTATCATCAGCATATCTTCAGTTATTGATTAACTTTCGATTAATATTGAGGCCTGGCATCTCTGGGATATTTTTAAAGTTTTTCTCACTGTATAGATTGAACCAAAAAGAGAGCTAATTTCCAATATTAGGAATTATGAAACAATCATAATTTTTTGGCCATGTAATGAGAAGAGAACAACTAGAATATATTGTAACAACTGGAAAAATAAATTGAGGGTCGAAGAGATAGAGGGAAGCAAAGAGAAAAAATACCAGACGGCTTGAGAGAATGGCTTGGCAGAAGGTCAACAACAAAAATGATAAATAACTGTCGAGATAGAAAGTTGTGGATAGACATGATCACCTACGCCAGTAGGTCCGGTACTTGATGATGATGATTATAGATTGATCAAGCTTGGTGATAGGATACATAATTATCTTTACTCCTGTTTTTATATCAATGGGTGTAGAGTTCTCCTTGTTATATCTTATTATTGCTGTTTGTTCCCAGTATAAATTACATATTAGTCGTATGTCTGTGTCGTCTAGATTTATATCTTTTAGGCATTCTATAAGTTGTTTGTGGTGTATTCTATCAAAAGCTTTTTTTATAGTCTATGAATCAGGGATATATTGGTTAGTTTACTTCTATGTATTTTGGTTATTTGATTATGGAAGGCCCCGGTATCACTGCAAACGAATTAAAATCCATAATTGCTCAACCGCCCGTGCCAGCGTAATCATCCGAATTAATATCTCATCTCCCAAACAAAGAAAGGTAACTGTAGTCCCCATCGTAGCAGTCTCAGGACACGCCAAATAACATAAGGCAAAACCACGCAGAAAGTAAACACAGCCAACTGTTCCCTGTCATACGATATCATCATTCATCGTAAACAATTGGAATATCGAAACATGATCAAAACGGATGAAACACACAGCTCACGGTGTGCACAGAACACTTAACTCAGTAGCTCCTGCAACAAGCCGGACTTGGAATATGAGGAAACTGCAACAAGGAACACTTTTCAGACTTAGCCTTCAATTACTCGATTAATGATCGCATGTTGAATATCTTCTTTTGTCCCACTATTTTTCCTAAATCCAAATTGTTGCTCATCTAATTCAGTATTGATTTTATTCTGAATCCTTCCTTGAATAACTCTTAACAAGATTTTTGTAACATGGCTCATTAGGCTTATTGTTCTAGAGTCACTGCATTCAACTACACCATTCTTTTTAGGCAACGCAATTAAAGTTGATGTTTTTAGATCATTTGGTATGTATCCTGTATATGTCGTTTCCTATGTCTATAATCATCTCAATGCCAACATCTTCTAGTGCCTGTATCATCTCTATCTGTATGCTGTTAGGTCCTGCTGCTTTTCCCTTTTTCGTTGTTTTTATAGCTTTTTCCACTTCAGATTGTACGATTTTATAGCCTGATGTACATTTTATAATTGGTTTCTTGTCCCTTTGATCATGAAATAGTTCTGTTATATATTCCTGCCATATATCTATTATATCTTTATTGCCTCTTAGCAATTTTCCTTTTTTGTCTGCAATGCATCCGCTTTCTGTGGCTTTTTCATTTTTATTAGTCATTCTCTTTATTTCTGTGTTCATTCCTCTTAAGTCTTGTTTGCTTTCCATAGTTTATATTTCTATACATTTTCGGTTGAGCCAGTCTTTTTTTGCTTTTTTGCACATTTTGCGTATCTCATTATCTATTTTATTGTATTGGACAGTGTTCTTCGCGAATCATGGACAGTAGACAAACAAATGAAAAGACGATTAGAGGCCACAGAGATGGGATTTCTCAGAAGAATGTTGAAAGTTCCCTGGACAGCTAAAAAGACCAATGAGGAAATTCTCAAAGAGGCCAACACAAAAAGGGAGCTCCTAACAAACATCAGAAAGAAACCATCAACATTTTTCGGGCACATCATGAGAAGAGGAAAGTTGGAATACTTGGTTACAACTGGCAAAATAAAAGGAAAGAGAGATCGCGGACGACAAAGAGAGAAAATACTGGATAGATTGGTGTCATGGCATGGAAAACAGTCAACAGCAGAACTGATACGATGCACAGTAGATAGAAGATTGTGGAAGGACATGATCGCCTACGCCAACCGGTATGGCACATGATGATGATTATTGCCGCCATCAAATATTCCTAGTGAGTCCTTTATAGATCTTTGTAAATTTTCACTATTCATATTAAATAAATCTGGTGATTGTACATACCCCTGGCTTTTATTTTCCCAATAAATTCCCTGTTTCTGTGCCTGCTATTTGTTGCTTGTAAATATTATTTATTCTTCTTAGATAACATTTATACATCAAAAGTGTGACCGTTTCTTGACGCGTTGGTTTGTCTGTTTTGGCTTTGTCTAAATGTAAAGAAGGTAAAACAGTAAAGAAGGTAAAACAGTAAAGAAGGTAAAACAGTAAAGACGTAGGTCGGAGTCATTGCAGCGGTAAATGATGTATTATGACTGCGCCCATGCAGTGGTTGACCAGAAACTTTCGAATGGTGTCGTCGGCAGCACGAAGCATCGTTCCTTGACATTTCTAGAGAGGGAGCTCTGGTCCCCATTGTACCAGGTGGCTGGGTGGGTCACAGGAGTTATTACAAATAGAGGGTGCTGCTTGCGGCTTTCAAGCACGGGTTGCCTAGTAGAGGACGAGTGCCCCTCGTGACCACACTTTAATAGCTCCATGGTACAGTTGCAACAAATCTATCTCAATAGAAATGAGAAAGAGAGTTCATCGATGTTATATAGAACCAATTCTCACCTATGGAAGCTAATCTTGGACAATAGACAAACAAATGAAAAGACGATTAGCAGAGGCCACAGAGATGAGATTTCTCAAAATAATATTGAAAGTTCCCTGGGCAGCTAAAAATACCAATGAGAAAGTTCTCAAAGAGGCCAACACAAAAAGGAAACTATTAAAAAATCAGAAAGAAGCAATCAACATTTTTCGGGCACATCATGAGAAGAGGAAAGTTGGAATACTTGGTTACAACTGGCAAAATAAAAGGAAAGAGAGATCGCGGGCGACAAAGAGATAAAATACTGGATAGCATGGTGTGATGGCATGGAAAACAGTCAACAACTGAACTCATACGATGCACTGTGGATAGGAGATTGTGGAGGGACATGATCGCCAACGCCAACTGGTACGGTACATGATGTTGATGATGGTACAGTTTATAAAATACAAGCGCACATCTCACCTCTAGGGCTATTTTATCTGATAATCTTCTGATAATCTTCTGATAATCTTACGATGATTATTATATTGTTTGTATCCTAACCTTGAACAAATTAACACGGTTCATCATTAACGTCTAGTTTTATTGTACTTCTCACTGTTTGAATTATTAATTTCAATAATTAATAATTAATTAATAGCCCCCGCCATAGAATATATAAGGAAACAACACATAAAATGATTTGGCCACATGGCAAGGCAGAAAGATAAAAAAAAAAAACACAACGAGCCTTCAACAAACGTTGTGAGGACACCAAACCCAAAGGTCGACCACGAAAAAGATGGATCGATGGAATATTAGAAGCACTAGGAAACACTACAGCAGCAGAGGTGAACATAAGAGCAAAAGACCGCAAATTGTATATTCCCTCGACGCTGAAAGGCAGATGATGAAGGTAAGAAGAGGAAGAAGAAGAAGAAGAAAGAATACGTGGGATTTAGTTTATTCGAAATGATCCCATAGTTTCCATCATCTTTTTGTTTGTATTATCGGATCCAGGGGACGCTACTATTTTCCTGCAACGTAAAATATCATCTAGTATTCTGAGACTGTGAGCGGTCCTTCCTATCTTGATTGTTTACTTCTAGTCATTCATCGTTACAGATTTCATTTGTTTTATTCTGCTCACCTTTCATTTATGCCTCCTTATTTCACCAACAATCTTCCATCCTTTGATTCTAGTCATTCATCGTTACAGATTTCATTTGTTTTATTCTGCTCACCTTTCATTTATGCCTCCTTATTTCACCAACAATCTTCCATCCTTTGATTCTAGTCATACATCGTTACAGATTGCATTTGTTTTATTCTGCTCACCTTTCATTTATGCCTCCTTATTTCACCAACAATCTTCCATCCTTTAATTCTATTCATTCAATGTCAGATTGTGATTTTCTTCCTGTTCGCTACTTCGTCCTTGTGTCTCTACTTTCTTGTGTCTGTACTTTCTTGTGTCTGTACTTTCTTGTGTCATAACTTTCTTGTGTCTGTACTTTCTTGTGTCTGTACTTCCTTGTGTCTGTACTTTCTTGTGTCTGTACTTTCTTGTGTCTGTACTTCCTTGTGTCTGTACTTTCTTGTGTCTGTACTTTCTTGTGTCATAACTTTCTTGTGTCTGTACTTTCTTGTGTCTGTACTTCCTTGTGTCTGTACTTTCTTGTGTCTGTACTTTCTTGTGTCTGTACTTTCTTGTGCATGTACTTTCTTGTGTCTGTACTTTCTTGTGTCTGTACTTTCTTGTGTCTGTACTTCCTTGTGTCTGTACTTTCTTGTGTCTGTACTTTCTTGTGTCTGTACTTGCTTGTGTCTGTACTTTCTTGTGTCTGTACTTTCTTGTGTCTGTACTTCCTTGTGTCTGTACTTTCTTGTGTCTGTACTTTCTTGTGTCTGTACTTTCTTGTGTCATAACTTTCTTGTGTCTGTACTTTCTTGTGTCTGTACTTCCTTGTGTCTGTACTTTCTTGTGTCTGTACTTTCTTGTGTCTGTACTTTCTTGTGCATGTACTTTCTTGTGTCTGTACTTGCTTGTGTCTGTACTTTCTTGTGTCTGTACTTTCTTGTGTCTGTACTTTCTTGTGTCTGTACTTTCTTGTGTCTGCACTTTCTTGTGTTTATACTTTCTTGTGTCTGTACTTCCTTGTGTCTGTACTTTCTTGTGTCTGTACTTTCTTGTGTCTCTACTTACTTCTGTCTGTACTTTCTTGTGTCTCTACTTTCTTGTGTCTCTACTTTCTTGTGTCTGTACTTTCTTGTGTCTCTACTTTCTTGTGTCTCTACTTTCTTGTGTCTCTACTTACTTGTGTTTGTACTTTCTTGTGTCTGTACTTTCTTGTGTCTCTACTTACTTGTGTTTGTACTTTCTTGTGTCTCTACTTTCTTGTGTCTGTACTTTCTTGTGTCTCTACTTTCTTGTGTCTGTACTTTCTTGTGTCTGTACTTTCTTGTGTCTCTACTTTCTTGTGTCTGTACTTTCTTGTGTCTCTACTTTCTTGTGTCTGTACTTTCTTGTGTCTCTACTTTCTTGTGTCTCTACTTTCTTGTGTCTCTACTTTCTTGTGTCTGTACTTTCTTGTGTCTCTACTTTCTTGTGTCTCTACTTTCTTGTGTCTATACTTTCTTGTGTCTGTACTTTCTTGTGTCTCTACTTTCTTGTGTCTGTACTTTCTTGTGTCTCTACTTTCTTGTGTCTGCACTTTCTTGTTTCTCTACTTTCTTGTGTGTGCACTTTCTTGTGTCTGTACTTTCTTGTGTCTGTACTTTCTTGTGTCTGTACTTTCTTGTGTCTGTACTTTCTTGTGTCTCTACTTACTTGTGTTTGTACTTTCTTGTGTCTCTACTTCCTTGTGTCTGTACTTTCTTGTGTCTGTACTTTCATGTGTCTGTACTTTCTTGTGCATGTACTTTCTTGTGTCTGTACTTGCTTGTGTCTGTACTTTCTTGTGTCTGTACTTCCTTGTGTCTGTACTTTCTTGTGTCTGTACTTTCTTGTGTCTGTACTTTCTTGTGTCTGTACTTTCATGTGTCTGCACTTTCTTGTGTCTGTACTTTCTTGTGTCTGTACTTCCTTGTGTTTGTACTTTCTTGTGTCTGTACTTTCTTGTGTCGCTACTTTCTTTTGTCTCTACTTACTTGTGTCTCTACTTACTTGTGTCTGTACTTCCTTGTGTCTGTACTTTCTTGTGTCTGTACTTCCTTGTGTTTGTACTTTCTTGTGTCTGTACTTTCTTGTGTCGCTACTTTATTTTGTCTCTACTTACTTGTGTCTCTACTTACTTGTGTCTGTACTTCCTTGTGTCTGTACTTTCTTGTGTCTGTATTTCCTTGTGTTTGTACTTTCTTGTGTCTCTACTTACTTGTGTCTCTACTTACTTGTGTCTCTACTTTCTTTTGTCTCTACTTACTTGTGTCTCTACTTACTTGTGTCTCTACTTACTTGTGTCTCTACTTACTTGTGTCTGTACTTCCTTGTGTCTGTACTTTCTTGTGTCTGTACTTCCTTGTGTTTGTACTTTCTTGTGTCTCTACTTACTTGTGTCTCTACTTACTTGTGTCGCTACTTTCTTTTGTCTCTACTTACTTGTGTCTCTACTTACTTGTGTCTCTACTTACTTGTGTCTCTACTTACTTGTGTCTCTACTTACTTGTGTCTCTACTTACTTGTGTCTCTACTTACTTGTGTCTCTACTTACTTGTGTCGCTACTTTCTTTTGTCTCTACTTACTTGTGTCTCTACTTACTTGTGTCTCTACTTTCTTGTGTCTCTACTTTCTTTTGTCTCTACTTACTTGTGTCTCTACTTACTTGTGTCTCTACTTACTTGTGTCTGTACTTCCTTATGTCTGTACTTTCTTGTGTCTCTACTTTCTTTTGTCTCTACTTACTTGTGTCTCTACTTACTTGTGTCTGTACTTCCTTGTGTCTGTACTTTCTTGTGTCTGTACTTTCTTGTGTCTGCACTTTCTTGTGTCTGTACTTTCTTGTGTCTGTACTTTCTTGTGTCTGTACTTTCTTGTGTCTCTACTTTCTTGTGTCTCTACTTTCTTGTGTCTCTACTTTCTTGTGTCTGTACTTTCTTGTGTCTCTACTTTCTTGTGTCTGTACTTTCTTGTGTCTCTACTTTCTTGTGTCTCTACTTTCTTGTGCCTCTACTTTCTTGTGTCTGTACTTTCTTGTGTCTGTACTTTCTTGTGTCTCTACTTTCTTGTGTCTCTACTTTCTTGTGTCTGTACTTTCTTGTGTCTGTACTTTCTTGTGTCTCTACTTTCTTGTGTCTGCACTTTCTTGTTTCTCTACTTTCTTGTGTGTGCACTTTCTTGTGTCTGTACTTTCTTGTGTCGCTACTTTCTTGTGTCTCTACTTACTTTTGTTTGTACTTTCTTGTGTCTGTACTTGCTTGTGAATCTCTTTTTGCTGAAGGCTCTTTACTTCTTATATCTAACTAATCTAATTTTTGTAAAATTAATTTTATTTGTAATTTCTCGTTTTCATCTAATTAAAAATAGCCCGCATCTTTAAGTATCATTCTATGTGTTTTTCTTTATCGCCAACGTGAATTACAGTGATAGAAGTAAATGTGTTGTATAATCTCATTTTTACTTTCTTACAATTTTTGTAATGTATTTATGTTTCCAGGCCACTAGTGTGAGGTCCGAGCAGATAGCTCCAAAGACGGAAACGCCGGATACAAGACTTGTAGATGATCAACGTTCGAGCTTGGAAAAGAGACTTTTTTTCAATGGACAATTTCATGTAATACTGGTCGGAATTACATGTAGCTAAGTAAAAGTAAAGTAAAGTACCCCCCGTCACGCCAAGTGGCGTATAGGGAAATATGGTGTTAGTGACCCTATATTTTACAGACCTTCAGCACATGATTTTTGGGGTAATGTGATCGGTATTACGCCCGTGCTGCTTTTACTTTCCCAGAAAAAATCCGGTACCCATTTAAGGCTGGGTGAACCCGGAGCCGTCGGTTGGGATCGAACCCTACCCCTTGTCCGTAGTAGTCCAGTTCACTAACCACTGAGCTATCGCGGCTCCTACTAATTTTTAGGGAATTAGTAAAACCCAGGTGTCCTCGCCAGGGTACGAACCCCGGCTGTTGCCGTGGTAAGCCAACCGCCTATCGATTGCGCTAACCGGACACCCCACATATAGCTAAACTGGCATAATTGGTGGAGAAAGAAAGTTTATGTAGTTACAGAATCGAAAATAAACTTTGTCTGGCTCAAAATTTCTCCATTTCCTTTTCTTAAAATTGCTTGTATTTCTTCCCCATTATATTACAATGTTCAGTTTAAGAATAAATAAACAGATTCACTATTTCTTAATTTCGCTGCTCTATGGTTTCATGAAAGCATGATTTTTTAAACAAATGACTATCATTTGTGTCATTTAAAAAATGTAGGATTTTTCCAATCAGAAAATATTATGTGTCATTAAATAATGTTTTATTTCTACGATCAGGCAATATTCCATTTGTACAACCGGTAAAAATTAAATGATTTCAGTAATAAAATATTTGATTTGTACAATCAATAAAAATTAAATTTGTTCAATGAGAAAGTATTTGATTTGTTTAATTAGAAAATATTATTTAGTATAAGATTGTGATTTGTCTAAAAACATGTACTTGAAAGATTGTGTAATTAAATAAAGATGAACAGCTGTTACAGTCACTAAAGACAGTCCATGACAATTGTTCAATCTGTGAAAAGGTTGTATGTGTACGATCTCATAAAACAAGACCGCTTAGATGCAAACATGGCTTTACCATCTCTAACCACAATGTGTCATCATCATCAAGTGCCAAGCCTCCTGGCTTGGGTGAGCATGTCTTTCTACAAATTTCCATCTCGACAGATATTTATCATTTCTGTTGTTGACCTTCTGCCAAGCCACTCTCTGAAGCTGTCTGATGTCTTTTCTTTTTGCCTCCCTCAATATCTCTTCGTCCCTCAATTTTTCTAGTTGTCACAATATATTCCAGCTTCTCTCTTCTTACATGGCCAAAAATGATGATTGTTTCTTCCTAATATTGGATATTAGCTCCTCTTTTTGCTTTGAACTCTTTCAGAACATTTTCATTACTCTTCTTAGCTGTCCATGGTAATCTTAACATTCTTCTGTAAACCTACATTTCTATAGCCTCCAGTTATTTTCTTGTCTGCTGTCATGTTGCCCATGATTCACATCCATATGTTAAAACTGACTCTACATACCATTTAAGAACTCTTTTTTCTTGTTTCTTTTGTAAAAAATGGGTTGCACAGTATCTTCCTCATTTTTGTAAAACTGTTTTTGCCTGAGTCATTCTGCATCTCACTTCTGTTGTGCATCTACCATCCGAGGTTAACAATGTTCCCAGATATTTATTTCATTTACTTGTTTTAATATTGTTCCACTTGTTTTTATTGTGCACTGCGGTGATGTCTTTTTCTTTGTTGCTACCATTACTGCTGTCTTTGCTATTAAGGATGAGTCCTTTATTTTTATTTTCTTTCACTATAATGTCTAACATTTCTTGTAACTCATTTTCACCCTTTAGCACTTAAGACTGAAACCATCAGTTTACCTTAGATTATTTATATTATGACCTCCGATTGTTATTTGAGGCATGCCCCTTATGGATCTTATAATATGGTATTTATGCCCATACTTTTCTATGACCACGGCAAATTTTTAGGTGAGATAGTCGGTATCACGCCAGGCCGCCTTTACAGAGAGGATTTACAGATGTGTATACACTTGTGTCTCTAAGCATGCACTTGTGTCTCTAAGCATGAACTTGTGTCTCTAAGCATGAACTTGTGTCTCTAAGCATGAACTTGTGTCTCTAAGCATGCACTTGTGTCTCTAAGCATGAACCTGTGTCTCTAAGCACGAACTTGTGTCTCTAAGCATGAACTTGTGTCTCTAAGCATGAACTTGTGTCTCTAAGCATGAACTTGTGTCTCTAAGCATGAACTTGTGTCTCTAAGCATGAACTTGTGTCTCTAAGCATGAACTTGTGTCTCTAAGCATGAACTTGTGTCTGTAAGCATGAACCTGTGTCTCTAAGCATGAACTTGTGTCTCTAAGCATGAACTTGTGTCTCTAAGCATGAACTTGTGTCTCTAAGCACGAACTTGTGTCTCTAAGCATGAACTTGTGTCTCTAAGCATGAACTTGTGTCTCTAAGCATGAACCTGTGTCTCTAAGCATGAACTTGTGTCTCTAAGCATGAACTTGTGTCTCTAAGCATGAACTTGTGTCTCTAAGCATGAACCTGTGTCTCTAAGCATGAACTTGTGTCTCTAAGCATGAACTTGTGTCTCTAAGCATGAACTTGTGTCTCTAAGCATGAACTTGTGTCTCTAAGCATGAACCTGTGTCTCTAAGCATGAACTTGTGTCTCTAAGCATGAACTTGTGTCTCTAAGCATGAACCTGTGTCTCTAAGCATGAACTTGTGTCTCTAAGCATGAACTTGTGTCTCTAAGCATGAACCTGTGTCTCTAAGCATGAACTTGTGTCTGTAAGCATGAACCTGTGTCTCTAAGCATGAACTTGTGTCTGTAAGCATGAACTTGTGTCTCTAAGCATGAACTTGTGTCTGTAAGCATGAACTTGTGTCTGTAAGCATGAACCTGTGTCTGTAAGCATGAACCTGTGTCTCTAAGCATGAACTTTTGTCTCTAAGCATGAACCTGTGTCTCTAAGCATGAACTTTTGTCTCTAAGCATGAACTTTTGTCTCTAAGCATGAACTTGTGTCTCTAAGCATGAACTTTTGTCTCTAAGCATGAACCTGTGTCTGTAAGCATGAACCTGTGTCTCTAAGCATGAACCTGTGTCTCTAAGCATGAACCTGTGTCTCTAAGCACAAACTTGTGTCTCTAAGCATGAACTTGTGTCTCTAAGCATGAACTTGTGTCTCTAAGCATGATAATATTTTAGTGGATGACGTCATGGGACGCACCAAAATGGCAGCTTATTTATATTCGGGCTATGGACCAAGCAATGTTTACATTGAACAACACGATAAATGTTATTGCTGCGAGTTGGCAGATTTTTGAAAATGTTTTCAAGGGTTTGAACATAAATGTTTGTTCACAATTCGTTAACCTTCGCTAAAGATAAAGTCGTTAATTGGATGGCTTCGTTTCAGACATTTTTGACGTTGGTAGCTAAGGACCTAACTTGTGCAAACGGATGGCATTGGCAAGGATCATTTTGAATCTATGAAGTGGGCTCATTGTGTGTTTAACTCAAAAGCATATGTGCTTTTTAACCAAAGACCTTTTTTTTGGGGACTCAATGCAGATATCCCCGATGGAAGAATAAATTGTACTATTAGTCCCATAAATGATTCGCTTCCAGAGGTTTATGATGTAAACAAAGCAGTTTTGTCATTGCAAGTGAATAATGTCCACACCTATAATTGGTCAGGATTGTGTAGCAGCAGCAGCTTTATAGCGAACACAGAAAACATCACAGGATTGTGCTGTTCTGAAACAGCATTGCCATGCTACCCTAGAATTGCCTTTAATTGGATTACTGTGACCACAAACCACTCTCCATGTGTGTGCCACATATTTACACCCCAGAAAGAAATACTGAATATAACAACATCATGTGCCGTCTGTGATATTAATGACCACAGACCAGGAGCCTCCAGTATGATTGATACAACTGTTGCACCAAGCACTTCATCAGCAGAGCCATATCTATGGAATGTTAATCTGACATTGTTCTTGAATGATGTCCAAGTTAATGAGACATCAGAATCGTGTGGCAGCAGCTACAAGAAGGGAGCGGAGAACATCAAGTTCTGCTGCTATAAAGGAGACTTGCCTTGCTATCCCAGAATTGCCTTAAATGGAATCACTGTAGTTGAAAACTTCTCCTCTTGTGTAAACTACACATTCACATCTAAGAGTGAATCAGTGAAGGTCACAAAATCATATTCTCTCTGTGGTTTTACTAACTACAGGTCATGTGGCTTCTGTTGGATTGAAAATGACAAATTACCACCACTGTGTGTCTATATGTTTGGAATTGGAGTCATCAACGATGGCCTAACATCATCAAGTGCTATGACGATCATCATTTTCGGGAGGACGTGAACTCCCATGGTATATGGTGGATAGGCGGCAGGAACCATTGAAGGCTATGTCTGAAAAGTGTTCCTTCTTGCAGTTTCCTCATATTCCAAGTCCGGCTTGTTGCAGGAGCTACTGAGTTAAGTGCTCTGTGCACACCGTGAGCTGTGTGTCTCATCCGTTTTGATCCTGCTTCGATATCCCGCTTGTTTACGATGAATGATGATATCGTATGACAGGGAACAGTTGGCTGTGTTCACTTTCTGCGCGGTTTCGCCTTATGTCTTTTGGCGTGTGCTGAGACTGCTACGATGGGGACTACAGTTACATTTCTTTGTTTGGGAGATGAGTTGGTAATTCGGATGATTCCACTGGCACGGGCGGTTGAGCAATTATGGATTTTAATTCGTTTGCTGTGATGCCGAGGCCTTCCATAACCAATAACCAAATAACCAATGTTTTAGTGACAGTCCTAACGACTGTCATGTCAGTCGTTATGGTCAAACTATTTGTAGTACGAAATTATAATTATCTTCATGCACAGGTGTACCTCGGGAGCCGCGATAGCTCAGTGGTTAGTGAACTGGACTACAAAGGACAATGGGTAGGGTTCGATACCAACCGACGGCTTCCGGGTTCACTCAGCCTTCGGGGGTACCGGATTAATTTTTTTCTGGGAAAGTGAAGCAGCACAGGCGTAATACCAACAACATTATCCCCAAAAATCATGTGCCGAGGGTCTGTAAAATGTATGGTCACTAACACCATATTCCTTATACGCCACTTGGCGTGACTGGGGCTCTTTACCATTTTTTTTTTACAGGTGTACCTCAAATTTGAGCAGGGATAAATAATGACCTTCTCAAGTAGAGATACTTTGCAAGATAATGTTACGCCCTGCTCTACGATTTGCTACGTACGATTCTTACTATATAGACATTGAAATACAACGTGACGTTGTAAAGGTTCTCAGCCTAATCTTTGTGTTCCTGAACGTTTTGTTGACGGCGACATAAATAATAAAGTTACCAATGCTGTTGATGGACAACAGCAAGTCTTTATACAAGTCTAGTACAATTATGAGTGACTGACCATTGAGAGCAGGGATTCTAGTGATGTATTCTGTGACAAACCCAAACCCGCTACACACGAGGTACAAGATGCAGATGCTGAACAAAGTTTTGCTTGTTCTGGAGATTAACTTGTGGGACGAGTGTTTGTTGGTTGTTGTGGCTGATGTGAGTTGTCTACGATTGTTAGTGATCGCAATAACTTTCACTCCAATCACGGCTGAACCTAACATAACCAGAACAATTGGTGCCGTCCCTGTCGTGTAATTAATCACATCAACAAACATTTGAAAGTATCCACTCCTGACGTCATTGTAATACCGTTCTGTGAAATAAAATAGACCCACAGAAATGCCTTGTACTGTGACTTGTCTGAACCCGACACACAAGATAGGGTAGTAGATGAAGCCAGATATACTGATAGTGATGAGACAAGACATCACAACCATTGTCCGTATCGGAGTCACGACTCTTGCGAAGGTTAAAGGTGTGAATATAGCAAGTAATCGTTCTCCTGTGATAAGTACAGGGATCAGCATGGAGCAATGGAGCCCCACAGTATAAAACAGTGTAAACATCAAATGGCTGATGTAGAAGATGTAATTGACGATCTCCGAGAATTGTAAGACTTGGGGCACGCTGACAAATATAACATTTCGAGGGAAACTGTTCAGACCAACCAAAAACGTGATATCAGATAATGCGAGGGATATAAGTAAAACATTTGATGCCTTAGTAAAGCGTTTTATAACAATTAAGGCAGTGCTAGTGACGTTTGCAGCAATACCAACTAGACTGGTAATTGGGAAAATGATGAAGTAAAACGCCCATCTCATCTTCATGCTGGTTTCATCATTGGCAAGGGAGGTAAGTTTAGCTGACTCGGTTACATATAACCCGAGGGTTGTGTTCTCCATTTTAAAGTTGTTGTGAAGTACAGGCAGTCAAGACGTTGATGATTTTCAGTGACAAGATCCAATGTTCGAAACACGTCCTCCAGTCTACTTTAGCTGAAGAAAATGTGCACCTGACCTTTAGTGAGGGAAGGAGAGATTTCTGTAACCACAGAATGTATTAAAGAGAAGTTGATGTCTCTCACTCTACTCCACAGTGACATCAATGCTATGGGGACACCTTTACCTACATCAATGTTTCAATCAATTTAGTCTCAACGAGACTGAGTCAGCTGCCCACATCAAGATATCTATGAATGACTGGTCTCAGGCGTGGGGCTATGGCCTATTTATATTGGACTGCACTGGTCTCAGGCGTTGGGCTATGGCCTATTTATATTGGACTGCACTGGTCTCAGGCGTGGGGCTATGGCCTATTTATATTGGACTGCACTGGTCTCAGGCGCGGGGCTATGGCCTATTTATATTGGACTGCACTGGTCTCAGGCGCGGGGCTATCGCCTATTTATATTGGACTGCACTGGTCTCAGGCGCGGGGCTATGGCCTATTTATATTGGACTGCACTGGTCTCAGGCGCGGGGCTATGGCCTATTTATATTGGACTGCACTGGTCCGAGTTATCTACAGAATAGTAAACGAAATATTTCACTTTTCAGTGGTACATTTGAAGATGTTATTCATGAGTTCTGTGTTATCTCCCTCTTCATCAACGTAGTTGCAGTGAGCACATACTAGATCTGACCTTCTGTACCGCCCGCATGGGATGACTTAGTTACATTTACAAACACTCTAGCCAGCCTTGTAACGAACTTATTGATAAGGAAGGGATCGATTAACGGATGTCAGAAGCTTCTCGAACTCTGGCACAAAACAGATACGTGCACTGATAAGTCAAACGATCAGAAGCGTAGGCTGGGTGCAGGGACTAACATTGTTCTAGAATGTCACAGAGCTACAATAGTAATTTCACCTACAATATTAAAAAAATAAATACTCGAACGCGAACAAAATAAGAACACAAAGATGACAATATGTTTTTGTGGAACTGATAAAATAGGTCTGTCTACGGTGAATTACATTTATCCTTGTTTCTAGTTAGTGAATGTTATTTAGTTTCTCTTGTGACCCACCACATAAACCAAAAACTCCGCCTACGAGAGTTACTGGACTCGCAAGTTTGTTGAGTCAACAAGCAGTTTTTCTTTCTTCGTTCCGAGAGGCGTGGCCAAACGTCTCGGGAGAGAACTCATCTATATTTCTTCGTTCCGAGAGGCGTGGCCAAACGTCTCGGGAGAGAACTCATCTATATTTCTTCGTTCCGAGAGGCGTGGCCAAACGTCTCGGGAGAGAACTCATCTATATTTCTTCGTTCCGAGAGGCGTGGCCAAACGTCTCGGGAGAGAACTCATCTATATTTCCCATCTCCACAAGTTTTCATGGATATTTCCCATCTCCACCAAGATTTCATGGATATGTCCCATCTCCACCAAGATTTTATAGATCTTACCCTTCTGAAGAGTTCTCTTTTCTCAATGGAAAATGCCCTTTTGCTGAATGCTGCATTGTCATGATCTCAATCAATGCCTCCATAAAGCTCCATTATGACAAATTAGCGTGAGAGTTTCTAAGTGTCAAGTCGTTTCATCCTAGCAACAATAGTCAATGTTTCCGTACAAGACATACCAGGACATCATTTCCACCGTCTAAAATAACTGAGCTTCTCACGAGACTAACAATGGACCGATTCATCTCCTCTTGCTATTCTCCAGTCTTCGCTTTTCGTCATCTTTGTTCACAGAGGGCAAAGTGCTTTAGTTAAAACGCTAAATGAATTATGAGACATCACAACAATGGAATGTTTGTTTCACGTCTTCGAATGTTCCCTGTTTCATATTTGACTGTTCAGGAAATGTGTGACGTTTTCGGATAACATTTCTTTTTGTATTTTCTCCATTTTTCTGGCAACCGAACGTTCTCGAAGAAAAAAAACAAAAGTATCATTGATAAAAAATAGGCCAGGAATACTATATTCTGTATCACTTATGTTATCACTACGTGACAGTAATATTCTATCAGGTCGTCAC
The DNA here is from genome assembly GCA_032433765.1 of Megaustenia siamemsis. Taxonomy (NCBI): domain Eukaryota; kingdom Metazoa; phylum Mollusca; class Gastropoda; order Stylommatophora; family Ariophantidae; genus Megaustenia; species Megaustenia siamemsis. The sequence goes on from JAVIAB010000101.1 coordinate 10,917,156, forward strand.
TTTTTGTCACAGATGATATTGATTATTATCACTTTAGAGTGCTGTGACAAAGTTTAAGATTCACAAGAACAGACATACGTTGCATAAATCGATAACTTTACCATTATTGATCTCTGAGACAGCATCAACTTGTCACAAATTCGTCCTTCAAAGGAGGGAAGGTGGGTAGGGGAAATACTGGATTCTATTTATCTATTTATTGACCTTTCTAACCGTAGCCAGCCCATACACATAGATCCAGATACTCTTTCTTTATCTAAATTTGTATTCTAGCAGTTTTTAATCCTTGTTAAATTATTTTATCAAATATTGTCATTTGTCTCTGTTTTGTGCAGGCAACTCTGTCTCAATGAGGGAGCTGATTCCTGCTGCCTTTGCCTCTCTAATCAATGTTCTTCTCAGTGTCTCTCTGGGTCGGCCTCTTTTCCTCTTACCTGTTGTTTTCCACATGAGGGCTTGCTTGGTTATTCGGTTATTATCTCTTCTCATCACATGTCCATCATATGACCATCGTCTTTTCTTGATTACTGAAGATATTGAAAAGACGATTAGAGGCCACAGAGATGGGATTTCTCAGAAGAATGTTGAAAGTTCCATGGACAGCTAAAAAGACCAATGAGGAAGTTCTCAAATAGGCCAACACAAAAAGGGAGTTCTTAAAAAACATCCAAAAAAAAAGAAAAATCAACATTTTTCGGGCACATCATGAGAAGAGGAAAATTGGAATACTTGGTTACAACTGGAAAAATAAAAGCAAAGAGAGATCGCTGACGACAAAGAGAGAAAATACTGGATAGCTTGGTGTCATGGCATGGAAAACAATCAACAACAGAACTGATACGATGCACTGTAGATAGAAGATTGTGGAGGGACATGATCGTCTACGCCAACCGGTATGGCACATGGTGATGATGAAGATAGTAGTGAATACTCTATTAACTAGTGATACTAGAATACTGTTTGGAAAATAATTGACCAAAATATAGCAATTTTAGATTAGGTCTAAAATATCGCAATTTTATATTAGGTCCAAAATATCGCATTTTTATATTAATTAGGTTCAAAATATCGCAATTTTAGATTAGGTCTAAAATATCACAATTTTAGATTAGGTCCAAATTATCGCAACTTTAGATTAGGTTCAAAATATCTAAATTTTAGATTAGGTTCAAAATATTTTATATTACGTTTTTTTTTTTATTTTCATTGATTTTGAACAACAAATATGTGTTTACAATGTACACTTTTTAAATCTTTCACTTAAGGCGACAATCATAGGACAATCATGGGAGAGTCATTGGGTAGTCACAGAATAATAATATGACAATCATAGGACAATCATGGGAGCGTCACTGGGCTATCACAGAAAAAATAATATGACAATCATAGGGCAATCATGGGAGAGTCATTGGGTAGTCACAGAATAATAATATGACAATTATAGGACACTCATGGGAGCGTCACTGGGCTATTACAGAAAAAATAATATGACAATCATAGGGCAATCATGGGAGAGTCATTGGGTAGTCACAGAATAATAATATGGCAATTATAGGACACTCATGGGAGCGTCACTGGGCTATCACAGAAAAAATAATATGACAATCATAGGGCAATCATGGGAGAGTCATTGGGTAGTCACAGAATAATAATATGACAATTATAGGACACTCATGGGAGCGTCACTGGGCTATCACAGAAAAAATAATATGACAATCATAGGGCAATCATGGGAGAGTCATTTAGATGTCACAGAAAAATAAAATGACAATTGTAGGACAATCATCGGTGCGTCACTGGGCTGTTAAAGTAAAATAATATGACATGGATAGGAAAATCATGTGACCTGTCAATTGAGAATAATATGACAGTTATATGACAGTCATAGACTTATCATGGAGCATAATTTAGACTATAATTTGACAATTATATGACAATCTCATAATCATAATAAAATAAGAACGAGAAATGTGTATCGGAATCATCGAAAAATCATAGCATAATCATGTGATCTTTAAACCATCATCATGTGCCCTACCGGTTGGCGTAGGCGATCATGTCCCTCCACAATCTTCTATCCACAGTGCATCGTATCAGTTCCGTTGTTGACTGTTTTCCATGCCATGACACCAAGCTATCCAGTATTTTCTCTCTTTGTCATTCGCGATCTCTCTTTCCTTTTATTTTGCCAGTTGTAACCAAGTATTCCAACTTTCCTCTTCTTTCTTCATTAAGCCATAGTCATTTAATATTTATATGACAGTTTAATAGCAATTTTAAAACAAAAAATGTGGTGGTGCTGTAACATTCATAATACAGTCACATGTCAATTATATTACACTTATATGAAAATCACAGGACATCGTCATCATCATGAAGTACTGTGCCTGTTGGCGTAGGTGATCATGTCTCTCCACAACTTTCGATCTCAACAGTTATTTATCATTTCTTTTGTTGACCTTCTGCCAAGCCATTCTCTTAAGCTGTCTGGTATCTTTTCTATTTGCTTCCCTCTATCTCTTCGTCCCTCAATTTTCCCAGCTGTCACGATATATTCCAGCTCTTCCCTTCTCTTTACATTGCAAAAAATGATGATTGTTTCTTCCTTATATAGGATATATTTATTTTTTTTTTGCTTTGGCTTCCTTCAGAACGTTACCAGTACTCTTCTTAGCTGTCCATGGTATCCTTAACATTGTTATTGTTATTTGAAGGCCCCGGTACCACAGCAAACGAATGTAAATCCATAATTTCTCAACCACCCGTGCCAGTGAAATCATCCGAATTAACATCTCATCGAATATCCAAACAAAGAAAGGTACTCATCGTAGCAGATACAGCACACGTCAAAAGACATAAGACGTTTTCGCACCGAATTTAAGGCATCTGAACTGTCTTTTTTTGTTTTCAGATAGCATCATTCATCGCAAGCAATATGAATATAGAAACACTATTTGAATGAAACACACAGTTTACTGTGTGCACAGAGCACTACTCAGTAGCTCAGACAGCAAACCAGACTTGGAATATGAGGAAACTGCAACAAGGAACACTTTTCAGACAGTGACTCAACGGCTCCCTGTCGCCTTTCCGCCATATTGACCGGAAGTCCTGGCGACGAGGATGGGATTCTCAACATTCTTCTGTAAATCCACATTTCTACATTCTCCAGTGTTTTTCTTGTCTGTTGTCATTTTGACCATAATTTCCATCCATATGTTATGACTGGCTATAAAAAAGTAAAGTAAAGTACCCCCGTCACGCCAAGTGGCGTATAGGGAAATATGGTGTTAGTGACCCTATATTTTACAGACCTTCAGCACATGATTTTTGGGGTAATGTGGTCAGTATTACGCCCGTGCTGCTTTACTTTCCCAGAAAAAATCCGGTACCCATTTAAGGCTGGGTGAACCCGAAAGCCGTCGGTTGGGATCGAACCCTACCCCTTGTCCGTGGTAGTCCAGTTCACTAACCACTGAGCTATCGCGGCTCCCTATGACTGGCTATACTGAACATTTTTTGGGGCCTGTTAAAATACCAGAACAACGCTCTGGTTCGTGAAAGGGTGATTTGATGATCAACCACCCCCCCCCCCCCCCGGCAATTATACAATTCTAAAATAAATACATTAACGAATTTTTGGGGCATGTTAAAAGACACAACAGCCTACTAAAAGTAATATTGGAAGGGAAAATACAAGATAAAAGAGGCAGAGGCAGACCAAGACCAACATGGACGAGTAACATCAAAAGATGGACAAGTCAATCTATGACAGCCTGCACCATCAAAACAAGAAACAGAGTAGAATGGCGATCCATGGTAGCCAACCTTCGTTGCGGAGAAGGCACACGATTATGATGATACTGAACATTTAAGGACTCTTTTTGTTGTATCTATTTGCCATAAAGGGATTGTTTCTGTTCACCTGTTTCTCTCTCTCTCTCTTCTCGTGAGTCGTCAACAAATAACATATATTCATCATCAAGTGCCAAGCCCGCCGGCGTAAGTGATCATGTTTCTCCACAACTTTTGATCACGACAGTTATTTATGATTTCTGTTGTTGACCTTCTGCCAAGCCATCCTCTTAAGCTGTCTGTTATTTTTTCTCTTTGCTTCCCTCTATCTCTTCGTACCTAAATTTTCCCTGTTGTTACAATGTATTCCAGTTGTTCTCTTCTCATTACATGGCCATAAAAATGAGGATAGTTTCTTCCTAATATTGGAAATTAGCTCTCTTTTTGCTTTGGCCTCTTTCACAACGTCTTCATTACTCTTCTTAGCTGTCCATGGTATTCTCAACATTCTTCTGCAAAACCATATTTCTACAGCATCCAGTGTAATATATATTATCTGTAGTCTCCATCATAGTAGTCTCAGCACGCGCCAAAAGACATAAGGCGAACCCGCACAGAAAGTGAACACAGCCAACTTTTCCTTGTCATACGATATCATCATTCATAGTAAACAATTAAATATCGAAACACGATCAAAACGGATGAAACACACAGCTCACGATGTGCACAGAGTACTTAACTCAGTAGCTCCTGCAACAAGCCGGACTTGGAATATAAGGAATTATATAAAAGAATGGTATGCTGAACGTTTGCTTTGGCTTTCGTGATTTATGTCTACTGTTTTTATTTTAGTTGATCAGCTATTGTATCAACAAACGTTACCGTTGGTACATTGAATTTAATATGTCTAACATTTCGTATAACATTTACAGTTATCTTTAGAAAGGATTAAGAGACATCGACTGCGTTCTTTAGCCAGAAATCAATTCACAAAATATGTGGGATTTCTTTGGAAATCTGCTATCGTACCACGTTCTTTACATGTAGACCAGCTTTTTTCTGGTGAAATTGTTGGGGGGTGGTTGATCATCAAATCACCCTTTCACGAACCAGAGCGTTGTTGCTTGTCACTTTATCCATGAAGGGCATTTCAAGTATGTTTTAAACATTTCATGCGAACTGAATTTATTATATTGTCTTTTCTTGTGACGTTGATCTGGTCCAAGGGTTACTGACAGTGATTAGCACATATACCACGTAAATCTCGAAGTTGATGTTACACATTTATTACTTGTTTACATAACGATGATGAGACTCCACATATTCATTTTGGTTGTATACTCAGTTAAAGAATTTTAGTAATAGGGGTTCTAAAATAGATACAGCTGATTCGTCACCTCTAGTTTATACAAATGTCCTGAGATCTTCACAATAATTTATACAAATGTCAGGAGATAATATCTCCTGGATCTTCACAACAATTTATACAAATGTCCGGAGATAATATCTCCTGGATCTTCACAACAATTTATACAAATGTCCGGAGATAATATCTCCTGGATCTTCACAACAATTTATACAAATGTCCGGAGATAATATCTCCTGGATCTTCACAACAATTTATACAAATGTCCGCAGATAATATCTCCTGGATCTTCACAACAATTTATACAAATGTCCGGAGATAATATCTCCTGGATCTTCACAACAATTTATACAAATGTCCGAGGATAATATGCCCCGGATCTTCACAACAATTTATACAAGTGTCCGAGGATAATATGCCCCGGATCTTCACAATAATTTATACAAGCGTCCGAGGATAATATGCCCCGGATCTTCACAATAATTTATACAAGTGTCCGGGATAATATGCCCCGGATCTTCACAATAATTTATACAAGCGTCCGAGGATAATATGCCCCGGATCTTCACAATAATTTAGACAAGTGTCCGGGATAATATGCCCCGGATCTTCACAACAATTTATACAAGCGTCCGAGGATAATATGCCCTCTCATTTCCTGGTATTCCACAGTGGGATAGGATCCACAGCAGGGCAACCCTGTGGTGCTTGCAGAGTTCAGTCAATAAGGTCTGCAGATGAGGCAATTTTCTGGATTGTAGTGCCTGGAGTGCCGATTTTGCATCTGTCAAAAACAGCACAGGCTGTGGACTAAGATTACTGTTCAGCAGTTTTTCTATTGCCAACTTTATTGCTTGGACTTCTGAATCATAATTGTGGCAATATTTCCCGGTTGTTATTTTATTCATACCTAGTGTTATTCGGGTCTCTATGTATGCGCCTGCTCCTCCATTCTTTATTACATTCAGTGCTGATTGATCTGTGTACACACTAACCCTTAGATCTTGTGGGTATTCTACATCCAAGAAACTGGGAGTAATATGTATTGACAATCCTGATTACTCTGCCCAGGGGACATGTTCTGGTATGGGCAGTAGGGGGCTGATAACTCTTGGTATGCCTGGTGTTTATCTACAAATTCGTTTGGCTTGTTGGATAAACCTGCGTCTCTTAAGTCGTCCCAATACACGATTTGCCATGACAAGTGATGCCGCTCTCATTTTGATTTCGGGTGCGCATTTTTGGAGACTATTCCTGGATCTTCTTGGATTATCATTTTAGTTTTAGTTGTAGCAAGGTTCATTTGACCATGTCAGTTCATTTTCCATGAAAGTTACCATACTGGATCATCTCTCTCTGTGCAAATTTTATAATTAATGCCTCGAGTTTGATGCTGTTTTGAGAAGTAGGCCTGAATGAAACTATCATTACATCAATTTTTTAGTACGATGAGTCTTTAATACTAAAAAAATAAAGGTTGAATATCCATCTCAAATTGCTCAAGTTAGAATGTCTATTATTTCACTCTGGAACAAAAACGATTTGAATCTCTTATGATATCAGTCAATGTTTTTTTTTTAAAGCTCGTTATCAAATATTTTAACAAATTGCAACGGGAATACCCATGCAGCTATTTTTAGCTGTTATGTTTATTATTCTTCATTATTTTGTCTCAAGTCTCATTTTGAAGAATATGTGCTGTCTATGAAATATGACATGTTTGTTAATGAAATATTTCGCATTGATTGCAGTTGTAGATATGATCAAGGCGTTAGGCTATTTGTATCTATTTTTTTCAGCATAAACTCTAGCTAGAACGCTTAAAAGAACGCCAACAATTTTTGTATGACCGTTTTCAACACTCAGATGTAGTGGGTTTTTCCCATTAATATCTTTAATATCGACTTTAGCTCCTGCTTCAATCAGAAGTTTAACCATTTCTTCATGTCCATTCAATGCGCTCAAATGTAGAGGAGTTTGCTTAAGAGCGTTTCCAAAATTAACATTAGCTCCAGCATCAAGAAGAATTTCTACAATTTCTGTATAACCTTCGCTAGCACTGAAATGGAGTGGGGTTAGTTTATCAATGTCTTCAACATTAACATTAGCTTTAGCTTCAAGTAGAATTTCTACAATTTCTTTATAACCTTTGCCAGCACTGAAATGGAGTGGGGTTAGTTTATCAATGTCTTCAACATTAACATTAGCTTTAGCTTCAAGTAGAATTTCTACAATTTCTTTATAACCTTTGCCAGCACTGAAATGGAGTGGGGTTAGTTTATCAATGTCTTCAACATTAACATTAGCTTTAGCTTCAAGTAGAATTTCTACAATATCTTGATAACCTTTACCAGCGCTTACATGAAGTGGGGTTTGCATATAAATGTCTTGAACATCTATTGTAGCTCCAGCTTGTAAAAGGACTTCCGCAATTTCTTTATAATCATCTCTAGCACAAAAATGTAACGGGGTTCTCGTATGCTTGTCTTTTGCATTAACATCAGCTCCAGCTTTAAGAAAGATGTCAACAAGTTTTATGTCCCCCTTCTTAACACTTAAGTGTAACGGAGTTTTGTCGGATGTGTTTCTTTTGTTAACATAAGCTCCAGCTATGTCAAGAATGTCAGCATTTTGATTCTGACCAGCCTGACCAGTAAGTGAAGATGTGTCCTCATAGTTACCATTTTCTTCAACATATCCATTTAGTTTGTTTCCTTTCAGTTCGCCATTATGAAGAAACATTCGTTTACAATCTTCTAAAATTTCGATTCCTCCATCAGATAATAACATAAACAGTTTTATAACAAGAAGACTGGTATGATTCTCACTAGCCATCCGAGGTAGGTCTCTTGAAACTTCATCTAGCAATAACGGTGCACTTTTCTGCTGCAGCGTAGCCTTCTGTAAAATGAGAGAAACGAATTAGCTGAGCTAGATTGTAGAATACAAACTTGCAAAAATTATAACTCTTTATCAGAAAGGTCATTTGTAAACTCGGTGACTCATTGTTTTAGTATTTTGTATGCATCTGACTTGACCCAAGGTGATTGTTCACTTGTTCATGTCTGACACACCTCACCGAGGTGATTGTTCACTTGTTCCTGTCTTACACACCTCACCGAGGTAATTGTTCACTTGTTCCTGTCTTACACACCTCACCGAGGTGATTGTTCACTTGTTCATGTCTTACACACCTCACCGAGGTGATTGTTCACTTGTTCATGTCTGACACACCTCACCGAGGTGACTGTTCACTTGTTCCTGTCTTACACACCTCACCGAGGTAATTGTTCACTTGTTCATGTCTGACACACCTCACCGAGGTGATTGTTCACTTGTTCATGTCTGACACACCTCACCGAGGTGATTGTTCACTTGTTCATGTCTGACACACCTCACCGAGGTGATTGTTCACTTGTTCATGTCTGACACACCTCACCGAGGTGATTGTTCACTTGTTCATGTCTTACACACCTCACCGAGGTGATTGTTCACTTGTTCATGTCTTACACACCTCACCGAGGTAATTGTTCACTTGTTCATGTCTGACACACCTCACCGAGGTGATTGTTCACTTGTTCCTGTCTTACACACCTCACCGAGGTGATTGTTCACTTGTTCATGTCTTACACACCTCACCGAGGTGATTGTTCACTGGTTCATGTCTGACACACCTCACCGAGGTGATTGTTCACTTGTTCATGTCTGACACACCTCACCGAGGTGATTGTTCACTTGTTCATGTCTGACACACCTCACCGAGGTGATTGTTCACTTGTTCATGTCTGACACACCTCACCGAGGTGATTGTTCACTTGTTCCTGTCTTACACACCTCACCGAGGTGATTGTTCACTTGTTCCTGTCTTACACACCTCACCGAGGTGATTGTTCACTTGTTCCTGTCTTACACACCTCACCGAGGTGATTGCTCGTTTTTTCATGTCTGACACACCTCACCGAGGTGATTGCTCGTTTTTTCATGTCTGACACACCTCACCGAGGTGATTGCTCGTTTTTTTCATGTCTGACACACCTCACCGAGGTGATTGCTCGTTTTTTCATGTCTGACACACCTCACCGAGGTGATTGCTCGTTTTTTCATGTCTGACACACCTCGGAACGGACTGACTAAAGCAGTGAGAATCATCATGTTTCCCCCACTGTTGGCGCGAGTTAGTGTAGAAGATATAATACTGCAATTATAGGCAGGAAATGTTTTAGTTGCCGTTATTACAGAAGGTGTGCTGCGTCATCATCTTTGGTCTAAGAGCTAATTCATCATCATCATCAAGTACCATGACTGCTGGTGTAGGTGATGATGTCTCTCCACAACTTTCTATCTCGACAGTTATTTATCATTTCTGTTGTTGACCTTCTGCAAAAGCCATTCTCCTAAGATGTCTGGTACCCTTTTCTTTTTACTTACCTCTATCTCTTCGTCCGTCATTTTTCCCGTCGTTACAATATATCCCAGCTGCTACAATATATTCCATCTGTTCCCTTCTCATTATACGGCTAAAGAAATGATGATTCTTTTTTCCTAATATTGGAAAATAGCTCTCTTTTTGCTTTGACCTCTTTCAGAACGTTTTCATTACTCTACATAGATGTCCATGGTATTCTAAAAATTCTTCTGTAAAACTACATTTCAACAGCCCCCAGTGATTTTCTTAGTGTGTTGTCCAATTGTCCATGATTCACATCCATATGCTAAGACTGGCTCTACATAACATTTAAGAACTCATTTTCTTGTTTTTATGGTCACAAAGAGTAATGAATATGTTCTGAAAGAGGTCAAAGCAAAAAGATAGCTAATTTCCAATATTAGGAAGAAACAATCATCATTTTTTGGACATGTAATGAGAATAGAACAGCTGGAATATATTGTTACAACTGGAAAAATTGAGGGACGAACAGATAGAGGGAAGCAAATATAAAAAATACTAGACAGCTTAAGAGAATGGCTTGGCAGAAGGTCGACATCAAAAGTGATAAATAACTGTCGCGATCGAAAGTTGTGGAGAGACATGATCACCTGTGCCAGCAGGGCCGGTACTTGATAAAGATGATGATGATTGTCAAAATTGGATTGAACAGTATCTTCTTTTATTTTTATTTTTGGAAAGCTGCTATTGCCTGAGCCATTCTGCTTCTCACCTCTTCTGTACATCTAAAAAACTAACTGACCTCGTCATAACATGGCATTCAAATTATCAGCATTGCGTAGTGTTTTGGATTCACTGTATATCCTCGACATAATAGTAAAAGAAAGCAACAAGAAAGGTCTCAGTCTGAATAGTAAGAAAACAGAAGTACTGGTTATATCATAGAAACATTCATCAACATCATGCAGCATAAAAATAAACAGGACAAATCTGAAACAAGTGCAACGTTTCAAATACTTGGGCACAATAATAACATCAGATGGGAGATGCACCACAGAAATAAAAAGCAGAATAGCTCAGGCCAAAATAGCATTTCAGAAAATGAAAAATATCTTATGCAACAAATCTATGTCAATAAAAATGAGAAAAATAGTTCATCGGTGCTGTATAGAACTAATTCTGACCTATGGAAGCGAATCATGGACAGTAGACAAACAAATGAAAAGACGATTAGAGGAAGTTCTCAAAGAGGCCAACACAAAAAGGGAGCTCTTAAAAAACATCAGAAAGAAGCAATCAACATTTTTCGGGCACATCATGAGAAGAGGAAAGTTGGAATACTTGGTTACAACTGGCAAAATAAAGGGAAAGAGAGATCGTGGACGACAAAGAGAGAAAATACTGGATAGCCTGGTGTCATGGCATGGAAAACAGTCAACAACAGAACTGATACGATGCACTGTAGATAGAAGATTGTGGAGGGACATGATCGCCTACTCCAACCGGTAAGGCACATGATGATGGTATATCCTTGATTTACTGAAGCCTCAGCGAATATTTTATTTCAATTTGTCTTTAAATTGTGAAAGCTCATATTTTCCTAAATTTAATAAAATAGTTTTGATCTTTCTTCTGATTTGAGAGCCAAATATGCAGAAAATGTGTAATGAGATGACACATGAATTATTTTAATTAAATAGTTCTAGATGAACATACATAGACATAAGACAGTCAATGGCTCTTCCAAAATATGTATAAACCGTCAACACAAAGCATATATAAATATACATACTTTTTTCTCTCCTCTTTATGTCTTGGATAAGTTTAGATTCGGTCCATTTCATTATCATTCACACAAATTTATATCTTTCTATTTTTTTTTCTGAACTTTTGCAATAAATATTTTCTGTAAAATTAGTTTCTCTTATCCATTCTTTTTGTTTCACTCTCACTCTCTGTTTAATATAAACACTTCACTCTTTCTCATCCATCCATCCATCCACCCACCTATCCAACCATCCATCTATCCACCCACCTATCCATCCATCCACTCACCTATCCATCCACCCACCTATCCATCCATCCATCCACCCACCTATCCATCCATGCATCCACCTATCCATCCATCCATGCATCCACCTATCCATTCATC
>JAVIAB010000101.1:10931355-11101355 GCA_032433765.1 Megaustenia siamemsis
AAGGTCAACAAAAGAAAAAATATAAAAAAATGTCGAGATCGAAAGTTTTGTCATAATCACCGAATCATCAGAGAATGACTAATACAAACAAAAAAGGTACAGAAAGCGGGAGTATTGCAAATAAAGACGGAAGAATGCTAATAGACAACAAAGACATAATGGCTAGATAGCTGAAATATATAACATATTTATTTCATGACGAAAGGGACAAAAAACCAATTATAAAATGTACATCCTGCTATAAAATCTTAAAATCTGAAGCGGAAAAATCTATAAAAACAATGAAAAAGGGACAAGCAGCAAGATCTGACAATATACAGATAGAGATGATACAGTCACTAGAAGATTTTGGCATTGAGGTGATCACAGACCTATGGAATGACATATACCGTACAGGATACATACCAAATGAACAAAAAACATCAAATTTCATTGCATTGCCTAAAATGAACGGTGCATTTGAGTGCAGTGATTTTAGAACAATAAGCCTAATGAGCCCGGTAACACACATTTTACTAAAAGTTATACAAGGAAGGATTCAGAATAAGGTTGCCAGATACACCGTTTTTTACGGATTTCTCCGTTTTTTTCACGTAATTCAATGACTCCGTTTTATCTTTGCCCGGAGTCGCTAAAACACCGTATTTTAACGCTCACGTAAATATTTTTTAAATATCGATTAAATAATATATAAATTCGTAGTAAATAATATTAATTAAACCATTCAGCGGTTTGTTTTGTATAATTGTTTCTGGATCATACTTTTAAGTGCGCAAATTGTAGTTCCGCGCTAAAATATTGAAGCGATTTAATTTCCGTCCTAGCTCACGACAAGAATCAATTTATTTCCGATCGTCGATGTGTAAACACAGTTTCACCGCTCCATCCAATTCAATCCTCGCATCTACATATTATTAGTAAGTTATTTTAAAGTTTGTTAACATTATTTTATAATGAGTGATATGGATTTAAAGAAGTCTCCTCCAAAGAAGAAATTAAAATTACAACTACAACACAATCAAAGTTACCGTAAAGTGTGGGAAGAATCGTTTTCATGGGTTAAACCAGGACCTAACGAACATCGAGCTTTCTGTGTGTTATGCAGAAAAGATTTTAGTATTTCTCATGGTGGACTAAATGACTTAAAACAACATTCAGAATCTAAAACGCATAAACTAAAAGAAAAATCTGATGATGTTAGTGTAAACAAACTTTCACATTATTTTGTAAATGTAAACAATACATCAGAACACGATAATGTTGTCCCGAGTGAACTGGCTTTGGTTTATCATGCAGTCAAACATAATCAAAGTTATTCTATAGCTTGTTTCATAAGTCGTGCCCAACTTTTAAAATCAATATCTTTTAAACCGCTTTTTGTAATTTTTTCAAAATTTGCATGTAAAGTTATAATGATTAGAACCCAACAGGGAATTAATTTCATTAAAAACAAACATTTGGTTATTATTATTGCTTATTTGATTTATATAAATTTATAACGACCCATTGATGTAGTCAAAACTTAGTGTTTACAGTATTTAAGTTAAAAATAGCGATTACAAATATATACACGCTCAAATTTACGATTTTGCACGCTTTAAACGTGAGTTGTCTGACACAATTAGACACTTGTAGAAAACACGAGGCATTGTGTGTTCCATTTCCGTTCTTTCATAGGTGTAGACGTGGAACGCTAACATTTATCATGAGTCTTAAAATGAAATTCTGCAGTTTACAAAACATCGCAATAAAAATGTATGACTATTTTTGCAAAGAGGCTAAACGAGGAAGATTATTTCATTCTTTAGAAAACCCTGAGAATAGGACAAGACACATTTTGGATTTATCTAAACGGTCATTTAATCGCTGGATTCAAGCACGTGACCGTCAATGTTCAAAATATACAAAATCACAAGGAAGAGCAAAAATGTTGGATAATTTCGACAGTGAACTTATTAGAAGTGAAATTCGCAAAATGTTGGGTATGAATGAAACTGTTACAATAAGAAAATTAAAAGTATCGCTGAAAAAGAACAACAGTATTGAAATATCAAAGTCTACATTATGGAGGAATGTGAGAGCTGCAGGCTTTACATTCAGAAAGTATTCCAACGGACGAAACATCATCTGTGAGAAGCCACATATAGTAGTCATGAGAAGCAAGTACTTACGTGAAGTAAAAGAGGTGCGCAAGCAAGGTTATGATATTGTGTACTTGGATGAAACATGGATCAATGCTCACCACACTAACCAAAGGGAATGGCAGTCATCAGATGGAAAGATTAAGAGATTAATACCTAGCAGCAAAGGACAGCGCTTGATAATTGCTCATGCAGGTAGTCGACAACATGGACTAATACAGAATGCAGAGCTCATTTTTCTTTCAAAATCCATAGACAATCGGGATTATCACTCTGAGATGAATGGTCACATATTTAGACATTGGATTGAAAATTCTGTTCTCCCATCACTAGATCGACCATTTTGCCTAATAATGGACAATGCAGCGTACCACAACATTGTTGCACTTGAAGATAAAGTCCCGACGTCATCCAGTACAAAAGATGCTATTAAGATATGGCTCACAAAGGAGCACATACAATTTAATAACATGTACTTAAAACCTGAATTACTATCTCTAGTAAAGCAAAAACAGAGGACAAAGATTTTTCAAATAGATAAGATTATCCAAGAGCACGGTCATATAAGTTTGAGGCTGCCACCTTACCATGCTCATTTAAATCCAATAGAACTAATCTGGGCAAAATTAAAAGGACAAGTGGCAGATGAAAATACAACATTCAAAATATGCGATGTAAAGACTCTTGCTAATCTCGCTTTATTAAATATAGACAAAGATTATTGGGCTTAATGTGAAGACCACGTCTTAAAACAGGAAGAGGAATATTGGAAAAATGATGGTTTGTGGAATGTTCAACCCCAAACAGTTATTAATCTTTTAGACTCGTCTGATTCAGAATGAAAGTATATAGCCCCCACAATGTTGGCCCCTATATTACCTTAAATTATTTCAACAAACGGTCCTTTTCAGGACCATACAACTATGAAAATTGGACATACAGGTATACCTTGATATTATCGTCCGTCCTCGAACTGAGCAGACAATAATTATCCTGGTGTTTTGTTTTATCCAGTTATTTCCCCATTACGGCCACGCCTTTACCTAGTGAAAATTAATCGTAGACCAGCAACTACGGTAATTTCTATTCTTTAGGGCTTCACAATTTACAATTTTGACAAACATCAATGAAATATCGCCGCTTTAAGAAAACTGCAGCTGCAAGATATTTGTTAAATATACATTTAAATGGTCTTTTGCATTCTAATAACATTTGGAAAATTTCAAAAGTATTTAACAAACGATTAGAGAGTAATAGCGTTTTGAAGTTGGGCATATGTTTTGAAACGAGCTTTAGCTTGGACTGTGGAAATAAGCTTGTGACACACATTTTTAAAGATTCTGTGACTGCTTCAAAAGTATCATGTGGGCGCACTAAAGCTGAAATGCTTGTCAAGAATGTTTTAGCACCCAGAAGTGTCAATGATTTTTTAGATATTTTAAAGTGTTCGGAACAAGGTGTGAGATTTTTTTCATTGGCAACAGATGCCTCGAATAAGGGAAACAGGAAGATGTTTCCAGTTTGCCTTCGCTACTTTGACTCAGTGAAAGGAGTGCAGAATAAACTTCTGGATTTTATTGAAAATGCTGATGAAACTGCTTGTGGAGTTAGTCAGCTAGTGCTGCAGAGTTTAGAAAGACATAATCTTGATATAAATCACATTTCATCATATAGTGCAGACAATGCAAGTGTCAATTTTGGAATTAGACATTCTGTATTTCAATTACTTTTGAAAATGAATGAAAATATATTGAAGACCAATTGTACAAATCACATACTTCATAATGCAATCAAGTATGCTACAGACAAATCGGATATTGATGTAGAGAGCATAGTCCTCAAAATTTACAATCATTTCTCAGTTTCAGCAAAAAGAAGAGAGGAACTGAAATCATTTTTTTAATTTTGTGGAATTAGAAGGGTCTGAAATATTGAGACATGTTCCAACGAGGTGGCTGTAAAAATAGCGTGTAACAACGAGGTGGCTGGAAAATAGACTCCAGCTGTAAATAGGCTTCTCCTAAATTGGGGTGCAATCAAAAGTTACTTCCAGAGTATTGATGACTGCCCAAAATTATTGAAATCTGTTTTTCTTATTGATGACCCTGAGCAAGCCATTTTGCCAGAGATTTATTTTCACTTTGTAAACAATGTTGGAAACTTGTTGGATGCTGTTAACAAAACACTAGAAAGTTGTGAATTGAGTGTCTTGGGGACATTCAAACAAATGTACATTTTGAACGAAAAGCTTAAACAGAGAATAAAAGACAGTTTTTATGGCAGCAATGCAAATGAACTTATTAATGATTTGTCTGTAACCTGCAAAAAAAAATATCAAGTGATTTTAACAAATTTTACAATGATATGCTTCAGTATCTTGACAAAAGGTTTGATGTGACTGCCAATAATCCATATTCATCATTGGCAGCTTTTGCTTTGGATAAAGAAATTCATTTTGAAGATTTGGAAACTGCAGTGTGTATTCTGAAATTGAAAGATCACATATGTGTTGATGCCATGTATGAAGAGTTCTGTGACTTTCAGAGTGTTCTATGTGAAAGTATTGACAAAGATAACAGTGATATCACAAACTGGTTACATTTTTTTTCTGTTGTGCCAGAACATAAAGTGCTAAACATTTCAAAGATTGTTGGATTTTTATTTAGCATACCAGGATCAAATGCCTTTGTTGAAAGGATATTCTCCTTAATGAAAAACAAATGGAATGACACAAGAAATAGGTGTAGCCAAGAACTGATTGAAGCAGAGCTCAGAGTCATGGTTAATTTTGACAATTCATGTGCTGATTTTTTAAAATTTGTCAAAACTGATGCAAGATTATTGAAAGCTGGCAAATCCTCAAGCAAATACAATTAAAATGCCTCTAGAAACACTAGGTGAGAGTTTTTTAAATTTAAATAAGAAAATTGTCTTTGCAGAATATGAGCATTGTTTTATTTCTAGTTTCTGTATATAATTTTTCATAAATTTGTTTGAATATAAAGGCGAATTCACTGTCACTACCGGTAACAATATACAAAATCATTTGTTCGTAAATATGTAATTAAAATTGAAGAAAAAAAAAATCAGCGTAAAAGTACTCCTTTTTTTTTAAATCTGGCAACCCTAATTCAAAATAAAATCAATACTGAATTAGACGAGCAACAATTTGGATTTAGGAAAAACAGTTGGACAAAAGAAGCCATATTCTGCATGAGAACATTAATTGAAAAGAACATAGAAGTAAACAACCCGATATATACCTGCTTTATAGACTACACAAAAGCGTTTTATAGAATACACCATACAAAATTTATAGACTGCCTAAAAGATATAAACTTGGATGACACGGACATATGTCTAATATGTCATTTGTACTGGGAGCAAACAGCAATAATAAAATATAACAAGGAGAACTCTACACCTGTAGATATACAATGAGGAGTAAAGATAGGGATGCGTCCTATCACCAAGCTTGTTCAATCTATACACTGAGCAAATCTTTAAAAACATCTCAGAGATGCCAGGTCTAAACATTAATGGAAAGATAATCAATAACCTAAGATATACTGATGATACTGTTCTACTAGCAGAAAATCCTAAAGATCTACAACAATTGCTTAATGTGATAAACATGACAAGCAAAAAATATGGACTAAATATGGATATTAAAAAGACTAAAACTATAATCATAAACAAAGAAAGTTCTCAAGACCTGCAATTAAATATCACAGTTGAAGGAATACATCTGAAGACAGTCCAGAGCTACAACTACCTGGGACATACTATAACCAGTGATGGAAAATGTACAACTGAAATAAACAAAAAAAGAGGAATGGAAAAAGTAATTTTAATGCCATGAAAAATATGCTAACAGCAAAATAAATAACACCAGGCTAAAACTGAGAATGGCAAAATGTTACATCTTCTCAATATTCCTATATGGTGCAGAAACATGGACATTAGACAAGAATACAGAACAAAAAATTGAAGCCTTTGAAATGTGGATTTATAAAGAATGGTTAGAATTGGATGGAAGGAAAAGAAAACAAACGATGAAGTCTTAAAACAACTAAAAATGAAAAGAGAACTACTAAACACAATTAGAACAAGACAAATACGATTTTTGAGCCATGTTAAAAGACACAAGAGCCTACTAAAAGTAATATTGGAAGGGAAAATGCATGGTAAAAGAGGCAGAGGCAGACCAAAATTAACATGAACGAATAACATCAAAAGATGGACAAGATAACCTATGACAACCTGCATTATCAAAGCAAGAGACATAGTGGAATGACGCTCCATGGTAGCCAACCTTCGATGCGGAGACGGCACTCGATGATGATGATGATGATAATAATCACCTACACCTGCCGGGATGGTACTTATTGACGTTGAAGATTATGATGACTATGATGATGACTATGATGATGACTATGATGATGACTATGATGATGACTATAATGATGACTGTGGTGATGACTATGATGATGACTATGATAATGACTATGATGATGACTATGATGATGACTATGATGATGACTATGATGATTATGATGATGACTATGATGATGAATATGATGATGACTATGATGATGACTATGATGATGACTATGATGATGACTATGATGATAACTATGATGATGACTATGATGATGACTATGATGATGACTATGATGATAACTATGATGATGACTATGATGATAACTATGATCATAACTATGATGATAACTATGATGATAACTATGATGATGACTATGATGATGACTAAGATGATGACTATGATGATAACTATGATGATGACTATGATGATAGCTATGATGATGACTATGATGATAACTATGATGATAACTATGATGATAACTATGATGATAACTATGATGATAGCTATGATGATAACTATGATGATGACTATGATGATAACTATGATGATAACTATGATGATGCTGAATTTGTTACGAAGTTATGCCGAAATTCTTTGAAAAAGAATTCTTCAATTGGCTTGAAACAGTTTTTATTTGACTTCAATCGTAGTTAGGTTTGAAATTGCTATTTTTTTGTAATTTCTATATTTCATACTGGAAATTAAATCACTGGAGTCTGTAGAAATGTGGTTTTACAAAAGAATGTTGAGAATACCATGGACAGCTAAGAAGAGTAATGAAAATGTTGTGAAAGAGGCCAAAGCAAAAAGAGAGCTAATTTCCTATTCATTGCCATAAATGAGTGCCGTCTTCGCATCGAAGGTTGGTTACCACGGACCGCCATTCCTCTTTGCTTCTTGCTTTAATGGTACAGATTGTCATATACTGACTTGTCAATCTTTTGATATTACTTGTCCATGTTAGTCTTAGTCTGCCTCTGCCTCGTTTACCTTGTATTTTTCCTTCCGAGATTACTTTTAGTAGGCTGCTGTGTCTTTTAACATGTCCCCAATTCTCATTTATATTATTTGAATTGTGTTTAGTAGTTCTCTTTTCCTTTTTAGTTGTTTTAAGACTTCATCGTTTGTTTTCTTTTATTTCCATGCAAATCTTCCTACTCTTCTATAGTTTAATTTTTTAATATTCATATCTAATCCATATTTTGTTGTTTGTCATGTTACTTTCATTATGTAATTATTTTAGATGTTAAGAATTTAATTTTCAATATTAGGAAGAAACAGTCATCATGTTCTTGCCATGAAATGACACGGAAACAGGTGGAATATAATGTGACAAGTGGGATAATTAATGGACGAAAGAATAGAGGGCAGCAAGTAGGAAATATACTGGATACAAATAATAATACATAAATATTATTATATAGGGAACTTCCGAAGCGATAATAGGGAATAATAGAACAAAGAAGTATGTGTTAGCACTCGGAAAAAATGACAGACAAACAACAACAGAAAAAAAACAGAGAACAATATATGGTCCGAAGCAGGATTCGAACCCGTACTCCATGGCACCGCGCCTTGCCACGAGAAGCCGAACGCTTGGTACACTGTCACGCAGCTAACTATAAAGGAAATATACTATGAAGCTGGAGAGAATGGCTTAGCAGAAGGTCAAGAATAGAAATAATAAATAACTGTCGAGATCAAGAGTTGTGGAGAAACATTCTCACCTACGCACATATGGTACTTGATGATGATGAATTTCATACATCATAATATGTAAGTAGGCTATAAAATCAAAACATAATAATATGTCATTCTTTAAATATGTTTGTTGAGCCTTCTAATATTGAAAACCTAAAGTGAAAATCCATCGCATTATTAGTCTCATGAGTCATATGACCAAATATTATTAAGAATCATCATGAGACGTGTAAGGAACGAAAAAAAAATCAAGAAATAAGAGAGGAACAATATAGATTTGTGGAAGGAAAGGGCATCAATAATGCAATATACATCTTAAGAACATTGAAAGAAAGAGCTATAGAGGTAACGAAAGATCTATATATGTGCTATATATACTACGCACAAGCAATTGACAAAGTAAAGAATATAGAAATAATCAATATCCCGGAGAAATTAAACATTGATGGCAAGGATCTGCGAATCATTAAAAACATGTACTGGCAACAAACAGCAGCTATATGAATTAACAACCAAACAGGACAGTTCTTATATATAAAACAAGGAGTCAGACAAGGCTGTGTTCTGTCGCCAAATTTGTTTTCATTTTACAGCGATAATATTATGAGATCAATAGTAGACAAAAAAGGAATTGAAGTCAACGGTCACAACATAAATACTTTGCGATATGTGGATGACACAGTCTTAATAGCAGAGACAGAGAATGCACTACACGAAATGAAAGACACGATAGTAAAAGAAAGCAAAAAGAAAGGTCTCAATCTGAATAGCAAGAAATCAGAAGTAATGGTCATATCTAAGAAACAATCATCACCATCATGCAGCATAAAAATAAACATAACAAATCTGAAACAAGTGCAACGCGTCAAATACTTGGGCACAATAATAACATTAGATGGAAGATGCACCACAGAAATAAAAAGCAGAATAGCTCAGGCCAAAATAGCATTTCAGTAAATGAAAAACGTCTTTTGCACGCAGCAAGTCTATGTCAATTGAAGTGGGAATAAGTTTTCATCGGTGGTATATTGAGTCAATTCTGACTTATGGTAGTGAATCATGGACAGTAGACAAAGAAATGCAAAAACTATTAGGGGCCATAGAGATGGGATTTCTCAGAAGAATGTTGAAAGTTCCCTGGACAGCTAAAAAGACCAATGAGAACATTTTCAAAGAAGCCAAAACAAAAAGGGAGCTCCTAAAAATATCAGAAAGAAACAATCAACATTTTTCGGGCACATCATGAGAAGAGGAAAGTTGGAATTCTTGGTTACAACTGGCAAAATAAAAGGAAAGCTAGATCGCGGACGACAAAGAGATAAAATACTGGATAGCTTGATGTCATGGCATGGAAAACAGTCAACAACAGAACTGATACGATGCACTGTAGATAGAAGATTGTGGAGGGACATGATCGTCTACGGCAACCGGTATGGCACATTATAATGATGATAAGAGATGCACTATAACAATGTATAAAGTGGGCATTTTAGTTCAGGAATACAGTAATTGTCTAAAACAAAAAAAAAACAAAAACAAAAAAAAGTAGGGTGAACATGTGAGAACAGTGCTAAAATCATATTTAGAGAAGCCCATAAAACATTAAGGAAAGGTCTAGTTTGGTGTCCTAAATTATTTATGCTAAACTTGTGATCTCCCCTGAATGAGATGCTTTAATTATCAACTGCTTCTGGTTTTGTGCATTTAATTGTTATTTTTTACAACAGCATTTAACAACTTTCAGCAAAATTTAGCCTTTGGTTAGAGTTAGCTGTAAGATATTCCGTTAGAGTTAGCTGTAAGATATTCCATTAGAATTAGCTGTAAGATATTCCATTATAGAGTTACCTGTAAGATATTCCATTAGAGTTAGCTGTAAGATATTCCATTAGGGTTAGCTGTAAGATATTCCATTAGAGTTAGCTGTAAGATATTCCGTTAGGGTTAGCTGTAAGATATTCCATTAGAGTTAGCTGTAAGATATTCCATTAGAGTTATCTGTAAGATATTCCATTAGAGTTAGCTGTAAGATACTCCGTTAGAGTTAGCTGTAAGATATTCCGTTAGAGTTAGCTGTAAGATATTCCGTTAGAGTTAGCTGTAAGATATTCCGTTAGAGTTAGCTGTAAGATATTCCGTTAGAGTTAGCTGTAAGATATTCCGTTAGAGTTAGCTGTAAGATATTCCGTTAGAGTTAGCTGTAAGATATTCCATTAGAGTTAGCTGTAAGATATTCCATTAGGGTTAGCTGTTAGATATTCCGTTAGGGTTAGCTGTAAGATATTCCATTAGAGTTAGCTGTAAGATATTCCATTAGAGTTAGCTGTAAGATATTCCGTTAGAGTTAGCTGTAAGATATTCCGTTAGAGTTAGCTGTAAGATATTCCGTTAGAGTTAGCTGTAAGATATTCCGTTAGAGTTAGCTGTAAGATATTCCGTTAGAGTTAGCTGTAAGATATTCCGTTAGAGTTAGCTGTAAGATATTCCATTAGAGTTAGCTGTAAGATATTCCGTTAGAGTTAGCTGTAAGATATTCCGAACACTAAGCCTAACCCAGGAGTCTTATAATAGTAGATTTTTTTATTGCACCCGCCAGCTTTCACCTATAGCGAAGTCCCTACAGTTTAGGAACTGAATTTTGAGTGTTAATCAGTTTATTCATGGTAGTCTTGTGCATAGGGGTCCCTCGCCCCATAGGCAGATAACTATGTCTTCGGAGGTAATCATTTTTTTTTTCTGTCCATGAATAATTGACGTTTCAAGCTGGACCTCCCTGCTGAGACCAGGGGGTGTTTGCCGCAAAGAGAAATCTCAAATATAAATTGCAACTAGTGGAGCCGGGATTTGAACTCACGACCTCATTGTCTCGAGACCAGTGTCTTGGCCCGAGACCTACCAGTTTCCCCTTATGACAGTTTCGAGAACGACCAAATAAAGTGCAAGGCGACGTTACTCTAGCAGAAATAATTTGGGACGCTAAACTAGACCTTTACTAACATTAATTTAAAAAATATAATGTCAGCCGAAATCAGAAGGAAAACGAAAAAAAAAACTTGCTTAAAGATCAATATAAGACTGACACGCTAAGTTCTTCCACTAACGGTATATGTCATTAAATCCATTTAAGTTGATTTTCAGAGTGATCTCGTAACAAATAAAGTTCCCCCAAACAAGAGTCACTGTCGCATCTAACAAATAAAGTTCCCCCAAACAAGAGTCACTGTCGCATCTAACAAATAAAGTTCCCCCAAACAAGAGTCACTGTTGCATCTAACAAATAAAGTTCCCCCAAACAAGAGTCACTGTCGCATCTAACAAATAAAGTTCCCCCAAACAAGAGTCACTGTCGCATCTCTCAGTAAAACATATAGCTCAATGTGACTGGTTGGTCTCGAGGCAAGAAGCCGGCCTCGAGAGTTGAGAGATTGTAGGTTCAAATCCCAACTGCATCGGTTGGAATTTTTATTTATGATTTCTCTCTGCGGGAACCACCCCCTGGTCTCAGCAGCGAGGCCCGGCTTGAAACGTCAATTACTCATTGACGGAAAAAAATATGAGTACCTCAGAAGACGGAGTTATCTGCCTGTGCGTCGAGTGACCCTTGTGCACACGGTTGTCAGGGAAAAACGGATTAACAAGCAAAATTCAGTTCCTAGTCTCTAGGGACTTCGTCAGAGAAAACGAAACACGAACGAAAAAAAAAATATATATATATATATATATATAGCTCAATGATGGGAAACAACTGAAATTGATTCTACAGAAATTACCGTTATTGGAAGTGATGTTCTCGGATGCGCAAATCGTGTTTTTATATACGCCGCATATTTGTTCCAAACTGTCATCTGCAGTATTTGTGCAATATAAACTTTGAAATGATTGCCTCTTGGTATTGTCAGAACATCCAGCGGTTATTGCTGCAGGAGTACTGTGGTCAGCATCATTCCCTGAGATGTGTTGACGTTGTTGTAGTGATAAGTCGTCCGTCTCGGACAACAACATATCTGACTTACATTTCGGATGAAGGATCTGTTGAATAAATTGAAAGGAAAAAAAAAAGAAACCGAAATTGGTTACTTTATTCGAGCAAATGTAAATGTTTGTTTTTATTTCACTTTGTTATTTTTTATGAGCGTCATCATCATCATCAAGTGTCATATCGGTTGTCATAGGTGATCATGTCCTTCCATAATCTTCTATCCACAGTAAAGTAAAAAATAGTAAAGTACCCCCGTCACGCCAAGTGGCGTATAGGGAATATGGTGTTAGTGACCATACTTTTTACAGACCTTCGGGACATGACTTTTGCCGTAATGTGGTCGGTATTTCGTCCGTGCCGCTTTACTTTCCGAGAAAAAATTAACTACCCATTCAAGACAGGTTGAATCCGGAAGCCGTTGATTAGGATCGAACCCTGACCCTTGTCCTTCGTAGTCCAGTTCACTAAACACTGAGCTATCGCGGCTCCCTTGTATCCACAGTGCATCGTGTCGACTCTGTTGATGACTGCTTTCCATGTCATGACATCAATCTATCTAGTGTTTTCTCTCTTTGTCGTCAGCGATCTCTCTTTCCCTGTATTTTACCTGTTGTAGCCAATTTTCCAAATTTCCTCTTCTCATGATGTGTCAGAAAAAAATGTTGATTGTTTCTTTCTGATGTTTTTAGGGGCTCCCTATTTTTTGGTTGACCTCTTTAAGAATGTTCTCATTTGTTTTTTGTTTTATTTTAGCTGTCCAGGGAACTTTCTACATTCTTCTGAGAAATCCCATCACTGTGGCTTCTGATCGTTTTTTTTTATATGTTTGTCTAATGTCCATGATTAGAAAACATAAGAAAGAAGAACGGACATACAAAATATTGCACAAAGAGATCCAAAACAAGTGCAGAGAAGCAAAGGAAGGATGGTTAAAACAGAAATGTGAAGAAATGGAAAAACAACAACAGAAAGACTAACAAATTTATGCACAATCAGTTAAATGAATTAACAGGAAGAAAAAAAGTCAAAGTTTGAGGATGTGTGAAATCAAAGGAAGGAAATATAATAATGGGACTGGAGAAGACAATGGAAAGATGGACAGAATATATCAGTCAACTCTATGATGATGAAAGACCAGAGTTAAACAATTCAAACGAAGACACAGGACCACCAATAATGCAGAGTGAAGTGGAAGACGCAATTCAACACATGAAAAGAGGCAAAGCTCCAGGTCCTGACAATATAACAATCGAAAAGATAAATGCAATAGGAGAGCTGGGAGTACAAGTCACAACAAAATTACTCAATGACATATATAACGCTGGACACGTACCTGAAGATCTACTAAAATCTATCTTTGTAGCCATACCGAAGAAGTCAGGAGCCACTGACTGTGAAGACCATCGCACTATTAGTCTCATGTGCCATATGACTAAAATATTACTAAGAATAATCATGAGACGTGTAAGGAACAAAATAAAACCAGAAATAAGTGAGGAACAATGTCGATTTGTGGAAGGAAAGGGCACCAATAATGCAATATACATCTTAAGAACATTGATAGAAATATCTATAGAGGTAAAGAAAGATCTATATATGTGCTTCATAGACTACACGAAAGCATTTGACAAGGTAAAGCATGTGGAAATAATCAATATGCTGGAGAAATTAAACATTGATGGCAAGGATCTGCGAATCATAAAAAACATGTACTGGCAATAAACAGCAGCTGTACGAATTAACAGCCAAACAGGACAATTCCAATATATAAAACAAGGAGTCAGACAAGGCTGTGTTCTGTCACCGGATTTGTTTTCACTTTACAGCGAATATATTATGAGATCAATAATAGACAAAAAAGGAATTGAAGTCAATGGTCACAATATAAATAATTTGCGATATGCGGATGACACAGTCTTAATAGCAGAGACAGAGAACGAACTACAAGAAATGAAAGACATAATAGTAGAAGAAAGCAACAAGAAAGGTCTCAGTCTGTATAGTAAGAAAACAGAAGTAATGGTTATATCGAAGAAACAATCATCACCATCATGCAGCATAAAAATAAACGAGACAAATCTGAAACAAGTGCAACGTTTCAAATACTTGGGCACAATAATATCAGATGGGAGATGCTCCACAGAAATAAAAAGCAGAATAGCTCAGGCAAAAATAGCATTTCAGAAAATGAAAAATATCTTATGCAAGAAATCTATGTCAATAAAAATGAGAAAGAGAGTTCATCGGTGCTATATAGAACCATATTCTGACCTATGGAAGCGAATCATGGACAGTAAACAAAGAAATGCAAAAACGATTAGAGGCCACAGAGAGAGAATTTCTCAGAAGAATGTTGAAAGTTCCCTGGACAGCTAAAAAGACCAATGAGGAGGTTCTGAAAGAGGCCAACACAAAAAGGGAGCTCTTAAAAAACATCAGAAAGAATCAATCAACATTTTCGGGCACATCATGAGAAGTGGAAAGTTGGAATACTTGGTTACAACTGGCAAAATAGAAGGAGAGAGAGATCGCGGACGACAAAGAGATAAAATACTGGATAGCTTGGTGTCATGGCATGGAAAACAGTCAACAACAGAACTGATACGATGCACTGTAGATAGAAGATTGTGGAGGGACATGATCACCTACGCCGACCGGTAAGGCATATGATGATGTTGATGAATGTCCATGATTCATTTCCATATGTTAGAATTAACTCTATATAGCAGCGATGAGCTCTCTTTCTCACTTCTATTGACATAGATTTGTTGCACAAGACGTTTTACAATTTATTTTCTGAAATGCTATTTGGCCTGAGCTATTCTACTTTTTATTTCTGTGGTACATCTTCCATCTGATGTAATTATTGTGCACAAATATTTGACATGTTGAACTTGTTTCAGATTTGTCCTGCTTATTTTTATGCTGCATGATTTTGATGATTGTTTCTTTGTTATGACCATTACTTCTGTTTTCTTACTATTCAGACAGAGATTTGTTGCTTTCTATTACTATTATATTTACTATTATGTCTATCATTACTTGTAGTTCGTTCTCTCTCTCTCTCTCTCTCTCTCTCTCTCTCTCTCTCTCTCTCTCTCTGCTATTAGAACTGTGTCATCCGTATATCGCAAATTGTTAATGTTGTGACCGTTGACTTTAATTCCTTTTTTGTCTATTATTGATCTCATAATATTTTTGCTGCAAAAAGACAACAGATCCCTCTACGGAATATGATGGAAATTATAAACCTATAGTAAATTGGAAAACAAGTTTTATATTTTCTAGTTTCCAAAATTAGTTTAAATTTATCAATCTGCTGTTTAATATTACACTTTTAAGACATTTTATTATGGCCAAAATAATGAAGAATGTTTAGGAAGGAAAATAAGAGAGATTAATCTTTAGGTAATAAATACGTTGTTACCTTGTGTGTTTTATTGCATCTATGTGAGCACTTTTTTAACACGAGCTTTTGAATATTTCATGTTAATGTTAATACAGATCTACATTAATGGTATGTCACATATTATAAGGGGAGGCGCGATAGCTCAGTGGTTAGTGAACTGGACTACAAAGGGCTTCCGGGTTCACCCAGCCTTAAATGAGCACCGTATTTTTTCCTGGAAAGTATAGCGACACGGGCGTAATACCGACCACATTACCCCAAAAATCATGTGCTGAAGGTCTGTAAACATTATGGTCACTAACACCATATTCCCTATACGTAACTTGGCTTGACGGGGCTCCTTACTTTTTTTTTACATATTACAATCAAATCTCTTGCAATTTGTCGATATAACAAACTTATTGTCTGTAGGTGGACGGGCATTTTTTGTTACTTGAGTTGTTCCAAAAAGTTTACAATTCGTTATAGTAATCAAGGTGACGTCACAGGAAGCCATTGTGACATGTCATGAGTTCGTAGACATTTGTAATACATAATATGTTTTCGATTATGTCTCGTTCATTATCAAAACAAGTAATTATTTTGGACATTCTTCAAATAACTCACACACAAAAATGGAAGGATAAAAAGATAATATTTATACTCAGTGTTTTTATACGGATGTTAAAGCTGAGTGACTGAGTGCTTCACTTTATGTTAGATTAGGATCGCCATCACGGAGCACCGAACACAGCCATTATTTTGTTCCGGTCTTCTCCAAATAGTGAGAGTCTCAAGAAAATCCTGAATCCCGTGCACGAATTCCGTGACATGGCCTGTATATGGTTTGTCATATATTAAGAACAGGTGAACGTGCTGTCAAATCAGAACACATTTCAAACAAATTAGATTGTCATTTTGTAGTGCTGTCTCCGCATTGAAGTTTGACTACCGTGGCGCGCCATTCTGCTCTATCTTGCTTTGATGGTGCAGGTTGTCACTGGCTGACTTGTCCATCTTTTGATGTTACTAGTTCATGTTAGTCTTAGTCTTCCTCTTTCACCTTTTATTTTCCCATCCAACATTACTTTTAGTAGGCTGTTGTGCCTTTTAACATGCCCCAAAAATCGCATTTGTCTTGTTTAAATTGTGTTTAGTAGTTTTCTTTCAGTTTTAGTTGTTAAGACTTCATCGTTTGTTTTCTTCTCTTTCCATCCAATTCTTTATATTCTTCAATAAATCCACAGTAAAAATGCTTCACTTTTTGGTCGGTTTTCTTGTCTAATGTCCATGTTTCTGCACTATACAGGAATATTGAGAAGATATAACATTTTGCTATTCTTAGTTTTAGCCCTCGTATTATTGAGTTATTTGCGAACCAACATCATTGCACACCGAACATAGGTGCTCAGATCCCCTCCTCAGCAAGTCTCGCAGTGTCCAGCGACTGACGACTCCAGTTCTATGTTGGTTGATAAGCCTTCTTACACGCCAAATAAATTTCTCGTTTCTGGCTGTGCCCATCTTACTTCCCATCTTTTCATCCGATGGAGTGACATGGACTTATGGTTGTCGAAGTCCTGTGCCCTTTGCACATCACGGAGGGCATAGATGAAGCCCTGGTGTTATAGGCTTTGATGTTAGTATATTTTTCATTACATTGAAATTAACAAATAAATTAGGTGCACAAATTCAAAATTTTAGTCACATGAGTGGGAGTGTGTCCGCTAACTTTATAGGCGTTAGCATTTTAAGTTAATTTCTTCAAATTCAAAATTTTAGTCACATGAGTGGGAGTGTGTCCGCTAACTTTATAGGCGTTAGCATTTTAAGTTAATTTCTTCAAATTCAAAATTTTAGTCACATGAGTGGGAGTGTGTCCGCTAACTTTATAGGCGTTAGCATTTTAAGTTAATTTCTTCAAATTCAAAATTTTAGTCACATGAGTGGGAGTGTGTCCGCTAACTTTATAGGCGTTAGCATTTTAAGTTAATTTCTTCAAATTCAAAATTTTAGTCACATGAGTGGGAGTGTGTCCGCTAACTTTATAGGCGTTAGCATTTTAAGTTAATTTCTTCAAATTCAAAATTTTAGTCACATGAGTGGGAGTGTGTCCGCTAACTTTATAGGCGTTAGCATTTTAAGTTAATTTCTTCAAATTCGAAATTTTAGTCACACGAGTGGGAGTGTGTCCGCTAACTTTATAGGCGTTAGCATTTTAAGTTAATTTCTTCAAATTCAAAATTTTAGTCACATGAGTGGGAGTGTGTCCGCTAACTTTATAGGCGTTAGCATTTTAAGTTAATTTCTTCAAATTCAAAATTTTAGTCACATGAGTGGGAGTGTGTCCGCTAACTTTATAGGCGTTAACATTTTAAGTTAATTTCTTCAAATTCAAAATTTTAGTCACATGAGTGGGAGTGTGTCCGCTAACTTTATAGGCGTTAGCATTTTAAGTTAATTTCTTCAAATTCAAAATTTTAGTCACATGAGTGGGAGTGTGTCCGCTAACTTTATAGGCGTTAGCATTTTAAGTTAATTTCTTCAAATTCAAAATTTTAGTCACATGAGTGGGAGTGTGTCCGCTAACTTTATAGGCGTTAGCATTTTAAGTTAATTTCTTCAAATTCGAAATTTTAGTCACACGAGTGGGAGTGTGTCCGCTAACTTTATAGGCGTTAGCATTTTAAGTTAATTTCTTCAAATTCAAAATTTTAGTCACATGAGTGGGAGTGTGTCCGCTAACTTTATAGGCGTTAGCATTTTAAGTTAATTTCTTCAAATTCAAAATTTTAGTCACACGAGTGGGAGTGTGTCCGCTAACTTTATAGGCGTTAACATTTTAAGTTAATTTCTTCAAATTCAAAATTTTAGTCACATGAGTGGGAGTGTGTCCGCTGACTTTATAGGCGTTAGCATTTTAAGTTAATTTCTTCAAATTCAAAATTTTAGTCACATGAGTGGGAGTGTGTCCGCTAACTTTATGGGCGTTAGCATTTTAAGTTAATTTCTTCAAATTCGAAATTTTAGTCACACGAGTGGGAGTGTGTCCGCTAACTTTATAGGCGTTAGCATTTTAAGTTAATTTCTTCAAATTCAAAATTTTAGTCACATGAGTGGGAGTGTGTCCGCTAACTTTATAGGCGTTAGCATTTTAAGTTAATTTCTTCAAATTCAAAATTTTAGTCACATGAGTGGGAGTGTGTCCGCTAACTTTATAGGCGTTAGCATTTTAAGTTAATTTCTTCAAATTCAAAATTTTAGTCACATGAGTGGGAGTGTGTCCGCTAACTTTATAGGCGTTAGCATTTTAAGTTAATTTCTTCAAATTCAAAATTTTAGTCACATGAGTGGGAGTGTGTCCGCTAACTTTATAGGCGTTAGCATTTTAAGTTAATTTCTTCAAATTCAAAATTTTAGTCACATGAGTGGGAGTGTGTCCGCTAACTTTATAGGCGTTAGCATTTTAAGTTAATTTCTTCAAATTCAAAATTTTAGTCACATGAGTGGGAGTGTGTCCGCTAACTTTATAGGCGTTAGCATTTTAAGTTAATTTCTTCAAATTCGAAATTTTAGTCACACGAGTGGGAGTGTGTCCGCTAACTTTATAGGCGTTAGCATTTTAAGTTAATTTCTTCAAATTCAAAATTTTAGTCACATGAGTGGGAGTGTGTCCGCTAACTTTATAGGCGTTAGCATTTTAAGTTAATTTCTTCAAATTCAAAATTTTAGTCACACGAGTGGGAGTGTGTCCGCTAACTTTATAGGCGTTAACATTTTAAGTTAATTTCTTCAAATTCAAAATTTTAGTCACATGAGTGGGAGTGTGTCCGCTGACTTTATAGGCGTTAGCATTTTAAGTTAATTTCTTCAAATTCAAAATTTTAGTCACATGAGTGGGAGTGTGTCCGCTAACTTTATGGGCGTTAGCATTTTAAGTTAATTTCTTCAAATTCGAAATTTTAGTCACACGAGTGGGAGTGTGTCCGCTAACTTTATAGGCGTTAGCATTTTAAGTTAATTTCTTCAAATTCAAAATTTTAGTCACATGAGTGGGAGTGTGTCCGCTAACTTTATAGGCGTTAGCATTTTAAGTTAATTTCTTCAAATTCAAAATTTTAGTCACATGAGTGGGAGTGTGTCCGCTAACTTTATAGGCGTTAGCATTTTAAGTTAATTTCTTCAAATTCAAAATTTTAGTCACATGAGTGGGAGTGTGTCCGCTAACTTTATAGGCGTTAGCATTTTAAGTTAATTTCTTCAAATTCAAAATTTTAGTCACATGAGTGGGAGTGTGTCCGCTAACTTTATAGGCGTTAGCATTTTAAGTTAATTTCTTCAAATTCAAAATTTTAGTCACATGAGTGGGAGTGTGTCCGCTAACTTTATAGGCGTTAGCATTTTAAGTTAATTTCTTCAAATCCAAAATTGATAACGATCCTAAACATACATTATTAAAATCAATAAATTCTGACCAGTAAAAGAAACATTTGAAATTCTAAGAAATACGCAAATCTCGGTGACCGAATGATGAACGCGCTCGCTATTAAATGAGAAAGATCCGGTTTAAATTCCTGGAAATGACGTTTGTTGTTAACTTGTTTCCCCTTCTAATATGGCTAGAAATGTTTTATAATAGATCGTTTTGGAAAGTAGAAATTAAAGATAGAGACTTGGAGAGAGCTAGAGATTAAAGATAGAAACTTGGAGAGAGCTAGAGATTAAAGATAGAGACTTGGAGAGAGCTAGAGATTAAAGATAGAGACTTGGAGAGAGCTAGAAATTAAAGATAGAGACTTGGAGAGAGCAAGAGATTAAAGATAGAGACTTGGAGAGAGCTAGAGTTTATAGATAGAGACTTGGAGAGAGCTAGAGATTAAAGATAGAGACTTGGAGAGAGCTAGAAATTAAAGATAGAGACTTGGAGAGAGCTAGAGATTAAAGATAGAGACTTGGAGAGAGATAGAGATTAAAGATAGAGACTTGGAGAGAGCTAGAAATTAAAGATAGAGACTTGGAGAGAGCTAGAGATTAAAGATAGAGACTTGGAGAGAGCTAGAGATTAAAGATAGAGACTTGGAGAGAGCTAGAGATTAAAGATAGAGACTTGGAGAGAGCTAGAGATTAAAGATAGAGACTTGGAGAGAGCTAGAGATTAAAGATAGAGACTTGGAGAGAGCTAGAGATTAAAGATAGAGACTTGGAGAGAGCTAGAGATTAAAGATAGAGACTTGGAGAGAGCTAGAAATTAAAGATAGAGACTTGGAGAGAGCTAGAGATTATAGATAGAAACTTGGAGAGAGCTAGAAATTAAAGATAGAAACTTGGAGAGAGCTAGAGATTAAAGATAGAGACTTGGAGAGAGCTAGAGATTATAGATAGAAACTTGGAGAGAGCTAGAAATTAAAGATAGAAACTTGGAGAGAGCTAGAAATTAAAGATAGAGACATGGAGGGAGCTGGAAATTAAAGATAGAGACTTGGAGAGAGCTAGAAATTAAAGATAGAGACTTGGAGAGAGCTAGAAATTAAAGATAGAGACTTGGACTGAGCTGGAAATTAAAGATAGAGACTTGGAGAGAGCTAGAGATTAAAGATAGAGACATGATTATAATAGATCGTTTTTAAAAGTAATAGCAGCCTGGTGTTGTAACTAAAATAATACATCTTTTTAGAGTACAGGCTACGAACAATGCCTATCCTTCGTCCCTATTCTTAGTCATGTTCCATCTTTCCATCAGTTTATTCCAATGCTCTTGTGAGTTGTCTTCCTTTTCTTCTTCATGTAATCCCAGGCCTTCCCTGTTTTCTCATATCCTGTGGGTTCCACGAAAAAGCTTATCTTGCTATATTGATATAGGGATTTCTTAGAGTTGACTCAATCAGTATCTATTTTCTATTCACGACCTGATGCTCAAATTTCCCTTTTTTTGGTTCATTTCCTGATGTCTTCAGATCTTGTTACAGCATCACATGTTCATAATCTCTCTCTCTCATTCTTGTTTATAAATATCTTTGATTTTGTTGTAAAAGACTGTTTATGCTGATCATCATCAAGTACCGGGCCTGCTGGCGCGGGTGATAATGTCTCTCCACAACTTTCGATCTCGACAGTTATTTATCATTTCTGTTGTTGACTTTCTGCCAAGCCATTCTCTTAAGCTGTCTGGTATTTTTTTTTTCTCTTTGCTTCCCTCTATCTCTTCGTTCCTCATTTTTCATAGTCGTACAATATATTCCAGTTGTTCTCTTCTCATTACATGGTCATAAAATTATGATTATTTCTTCCTAATATTGGAAATTAGCTCTCTTTTTGCTTTGGCCTCTTTCAGAACATCTTCATTACTCTTCTTAGCTGTCCATCGTATTCTCAACATTCTTCTGTAAAACCACATTTCTACAGACTCCAGTGATTAAATTGTATATATGCTTATCATATCCGTAAAATAAACTGTTATAATTGTATTCTCATTATATCGTTTATGTAGTCTAATTTCCCTCTCTCCCCCTATCGATCCATGTTTTACCATCACCCTCACCTTAATGTTTTCCTCTTGGTTGTTGTATTCATCCGTCGGGTTCATGTCATAATTTTCAAAACATTTTACGTCTGATGAAAGGTCATAAAATGTCTCATGACTTGAATGTGACTCTGATGATAAACATTAAATAAAAAAATTAAATAACATTATTACTTAATTTTTTTTACTTACTTTATATTACTTTTATGAACGAAAACACACAAATAGGCAGGTACATCTTGTCACTTTCAATAGTTTATTTTCTTTTCTCTCCATTTTACGTGAACTAATATAATAGTAATCTCCCGTGTGTTACCGGGGCCTCATTTTGTGGGAAGTAAAGAATAGTGACACTGTGACCTTCCAGGCATGTCGTAAGAGGCGACTAAGGAGGTTATTCGATGGCTTGACAAGCTGTCATTGTAAAAAGGATTGTTATGGAAACAGAACCATAGATTTTAAAAGCAGTGATCTCTGCAATCTGTGCCATTTTGGCACGCAAGGTTTCTGTTTTTGAGATTCTAATTCTGCCCTATGTGCCGTCTTCGGCTCGAAAGGACAATAGATAGATAGATAGAATATAATAGAGAAAGATAAATTATTCAACCTTATATTTAATAAGTTACAACTACTTAACTGTAACTACTTTACTGTGTCAAATATTTCTAAAATAATTATGGAAGAGAAAAGAACATCCTACCTATATCAGAATCCTACTAGGAATACAGGATAAGGTATGTTGAAGGCTAAGAAAAGTGTGTTAGAAGCAAGTAATGGAGAACTTGTGTTGGAAATTATAGGCAAGAACATGGAGAGAGATGGAAATTAACGATAGAGACTTGGAGGGAGCTGGAAATTAAAAATAGAGACTTGGAGAGAGCTAGAAATTAAAGATAGAGACTTGGAGAGAGCTAGAAATTAAAGATAGAGACTTGGAGAGAGCTAGAAATTAAAGATAGAGACTTGGAGAGAGCTAGAAATTAAAGATAGAGACTTGGAGAGAGCTAGAAATTAAAAATAAAGACTTGGAGAGAGCTAGAAATTAAAAATAGAGACTTGGAGAGAGCTAGAAATTAAAGATAGAGACTTGGAGAGAGCTAGAAATTAAAGATAGAGACTTGGAGAGAGCTAGAAATTAAAGATAGAGACTTGGAGAGAGATAGAAATTAAAGATAGAGACTTGGAGAGAGCTAGAGATTAAAGATATAGACTTGGAGAGAGCTAGAAATTAAAGACAGAGACTTGGAGAGAGCTAGAAATTAAAGATAGAGACTTGGAGAGAGCTAGAAATTAAAGATAGAAACTTGGAGAGAGCTAGAGATTAAAGATAGAAACTTGGAGAGAGCTAGAAATTAAAGATAGAGACTTGGAGAGAGCTAGAGATTAAAGATAGAGACTTGGAGAGAGCTAGAGATTGAAGATAGAGACTTGGAGAGAGCTACAAATTAAAGATAGAGACTTGGAGAGAGCTAGAAATTAAAGATAGAAACTTGGAGAGTGCTAGAGATTAAAGATAGAAACTTGGAGAGAGCTAGAGATTAAAGATAGAAACTTGGAGAGTGCTAGAGATTAAAGATAGAGACTTTGAGAGAGCTAGAGATTAAAGATAGACTTGGAGAGAACTAGAAATTAAAGATAGAGACTTGGAGAGAGCTAGAGATTAAAGATAGAATTGGAGAGAGCTAGAAATTAAAGATAGAGACTTGGAGAGAGCTAGAGATTAAAGATAGAGACTTGGAGAGAGCTAGAGATTAAAGATAGACTTGGAGAGAGCTAGAAATTAAAGATAGAGACTTGGAGAGAGCTAGAAATTAAAGATAGAGACTTGGAGAGAGCTAGAGATTAAAGATAGACTAGGAGAGAGCTAGAGATTAAAGATAGACTTGGAGAGAGCTAGAAATTAAAGATAGACTTGGAGAGAGCTAGAAATTAAAGATGGAGACTTGGAAGGAGCTAGAAATTAAAGATAGAGATTTGGAGAGAGCTAGAGATTATAGATAGAGACTTGGAGAGAGCTAGAAATTATAGATAGAGACTTGGAGAGAGCTAGAAATTATAGATAGAGACTTGGAGAGAGCTAGAAATTAAAGATAGAGACTTGGAGAGAGCTAGAAATTAAAGATAGAGACTTGGAGAGAGCTAGAAATTAAAGATAGAGACTTGGAGAGAGCTAGAAATTATAGATAGAGACTTGGAGAGAGCTAGAGATTATAGATAGAGACTTGGAGAGAGCTAGAGATTAAGGGTAGACTAGGAGAGATCTAGAGATTAAAGATAGACTTGGAGAGAGCTAGAAATTAAAGATAGACTTGGAGAGAGCTAGAAATTAAAGATTGGGACTTGGAGGGAGCTGGAAATTATAGTTATAGACTTGGAGAGAGCTAGAAATTAAAGATAGAGACTTGGAGAGAGCTAGAAATTAAAGATAGAGACTTGGAGAGAGCTAGAAATCATAGATAGAAACTTGGAGAGAGCTAGAAATTAAAGATAGAGACTTGGAGAGAGCTAGAAATTAAAGATAGAGACATTAAGAGAGAGCTAGAAACTATAGATAGAAACTTGGAGAGAGCTAGAAATTAAAGATAGAGACTTGGAGAGAGCTAGAAATTAAAGATAGAGACTTGGAGAGAGCTAGAAATTAAAGATAGAGACTTGGAGAGAGCTAGAAATTAAATATAGAGACTTGGAGAGAGCTAGAAATTAAAGATAGAGACTTGGAGAGAGCTAGAAATTAAAGATAGAGACTTGGAGAGAGCTAGAAATTATAGATAGAAACTTGGAGAGAGCTAGAAATTAAAGATAGAGACTTGGAGAGAGCTAGAAATTAAAGATAGAGACATGGAGAGAGCTAGAAATTATAGATAGAAACTTGGAGAGAGCTAGAAATTAAAGATAGAGACTTGGAGAGAGCTAGAAATTATAGATAGAAACTTGGAGAGAGCTAGAAATTAAAGATAGAGACTTGGAGAGAGCTAGAGATTAAAGACGGAGATTTGAAGGGAGCTGGAAATTATAGACGAAGACATATTCTGCTAGTTATTTAATGATAATGAACATTGTAGGGGCAAACTGTAGCACTCTAAAAAGGTCCGTTTACACTTTCACATATGATGTGTAATGTTCAACTCTTTATATTAGGTCCATATCTTTAATGCCTTGTGATTGTGATCGCCAAGATTTGAAGTCGAAAACAAAGTGGACGCTTCATTCTAACATCTGAAGGAATCATTCTTCTTGTATGGGTATGTTGTGAGAAAGAAGCAGCTCAACACTCTTCTTTCTTCTTCTACCTTTCAGCTCCTTTGTGGACATGTCTTCAACATAGACTTGCTTCGCCGCTCTTTATCTTACCTTTTTATTGCCATTTTATTAAGATCGTTATGTATCTTCGCCATTTTTTCCACCTCTTCTTCCGCTGGTCTTCTGCAAGTATATTTTGTCCTACATCTGTGTCTCCTCAGCTGTTCAGTTGTGTACTGATAAAAGGAATATGGCTACATCATAAAGTATAGTTTGAGGAAAGTCATAAGAGATAGAGATAGAGCAAAGATAACAAAACAGTTAAAGAGATCCGGTTGTATAGGAAGAGAGTAATAGAAATAATAAATAATTTACCCGTAGAAAGAGCAGTAAAGACAGATTAAAAGGCTTTAACATTAAAAAGAACTGATTTATAAACAACACTCTACACAGAAAGTTAAAATACTATCAATCAATCAATCAATCAATCAATCAAGTACCGGGCCTGCTGGCGTAGGTGATCATGTCTCTCCACAACTTTTGGTCTCAACAGTTATTTATCATTTCTGTTGTTGACCTTCTGCCAAGCCATTCTCTTAAGCTGTCTAGTATTTGTTCTCTTTGCTTCCCTCTATCTCTTCGTCCCTCAATTTTCCCGGTTGACACAATATATTCAAGTTGTTCTTCTCATTATATGACCAATGGTTTCTTCCTAGTATAGGAAATTAGCTCTCTCTTTGGCCTTTATCAGAACGTTTTCATTACTCTTCTTAGCTGTCCATGGTATTCTCAACATTCTTCTGTAAAACTACATTTCTACAGCCTCCACTGATTTTCTTGTCTGTTGTCCTATTGTCCATGATTCACATCCATATGTTAAGACTGGCTCTACATAACATTTAAGAACTCTTTTTCTTGTTTCGATTGTCAAAAATGGATTGCACAGTATCTTTCTCATTTTTTGGAAAGCTGCTTTTGCCTGAGCCATTCTGCATCTCACCTCTGTTGTACATCTTCCGTCTGAGGTTAACAAAGTTCCCAAATATTTAAATTCATTTACCTGTTTTAATATTGTTCCACTTGTCTTTATTTTGCACTGAGGTGATGTCTTTTTCTTTGTTGTTACCATTGCTTCTGTCTTTTTGCTATTAAGGCTGAGTCATTTATTTTTGGTTTCTTTTACTATGTCTAAAATTTCATAGAACTCGTTTTCACTCTTAGCGATTAAGACTGTATCATCAGCATACCTTAGATTAGTTATATTAATGAATGTTATTCCGAATGTTTTTTTCAGCCATGCCCCTTATGTATCTTAAAATAACCTCACTATACATATTAAACAAATCTGGTGCCAGCACACAATACTATTCACTATACACAATACACACAATACAATAAAATACTATGGCCACGTCAAAAGACATCATATTAATATTTATATTAATTTTGTTTTGTGAAATACAATTGTAAATTTGGTGGAGACAATTGTTAAAGTGTAATAAGAAATACAATTGTAAATTTTGTGGAGACAATAGTTGAGGAGTAACAAGATACGACAATTGTAAATTTTGTGGAGACAATAGTTGAGGAGTAACAAGATACGACAATTGTAAATTTTGTGGAGACAATAGTTGAGGAGTAACAAGATACGACAATTGTAAATTTTGTGGAGACAATAGTTGAGGAGTAACAAGATACGACAATTGTAAATTTTGTGGAGACAAAAGTTGAGGAGTAACAAGATACGACAATTGTAAATTTTGTGGAGACAATAGTTGAGGAGTAACAAGATACGACAATTGTAAATTTTGTGGAGACAATAATTGAGGAGTAACAAGATACGGCAATTGTAAATTTTGTGGAGACAATAGTTGAGGAGTAACAAGATACGACAATTGTAAATTTTGTGGAGACAATAGTTGAGGAGTAACAAGATACGACAATTGTAAATTTTGTGGAGACAATTGTTGAGGAGTAACAAGATACGACAATTGTAAATTTTGTGGAGACAATTGTTGAGGAGTAACAAGATACGACAATTGTAAATTTTGTGGAGACAATTGTTAAAGTGTAATAGAAAATGACAATTGTAAATTTAACAGAATAAAATGCTGGCTGAAATCGGGTGCACTGGGCCACTGGCGCAGAACACAGTGCAACGTTTTAACGGGTGTTCAATCAGAGTGGATCTGGCAGACTCTAATTGTGATGTTCTGTCTGTGGGGGCGATCAACACACTTAACCTGACAGCTGACTTCATGTGAGAGTCTGGAATCCTACTCTGATTGAGTCCTGATCGCAGAGAGAGAGAGAGAGAGAGAGAGAGAGAGAGAGAGATAAAAGACACAACGGGCTGGAAAGAACAATAATGGAGGGCATAGTTTCAAGACGACACATTAGGGGGAGACCAAAAAGAAAGAGGCGAGACATCAAAGAGACCTTGAACATGACACAAGAAGGATTGGCAGACTTAGCTGTAGACAAAGATTCTTAAATACTGAACATGGTGAATGCAGCGTTCTGCAAATGGTATCCGACAAGATGATGATGATAATGATGATGATGATGATGATAATGATGATGACAGATGTAGAAAGATGCATAGTGAATGAATCAACATAAAAATCAATACACGATACTTGATGATCAATTTCGTATTTTTGAAGGTTGTCAACACTTTCTCTGTGATCGTTTTCAGCTTTCCAGTTAGTACTTATCAATGTCTTCAACATCATCAAACTTCAGCTTTCCAGTTAGTACTTACCAATGTCTTCAACATCATCAAACTTCAGCTTTCCAGTTAGTACTTATCAATGTCTTCAACATCATCAAACTTCAGCTTTCCAGTTAGTACTTATCAATGTCTTCAACATCATCAAACTTCAGCTTTCCAGTTAGTACTTATCAATGTCTTCAACATCATCAAACTTCAGCTTTCCAGTTAGTACTTATCAATGTCTTCAACATCATCAAACTTCAGCTTTCCAGTTAGTACTTATCACTGTCTTCAATATCATCAAACTTCAGCTTTCCAGTTAGTACTTATCAATGTCTTCAACATCATCAAACTTCAGCTTTCCAGTTAGTACTTATCAATGTCTTCAACATCATCACGCTTCAGCTTTCCAGTTAGTACTTATCAATGTCTTCAACATCATCAAACTTCAGCTTTCCAGTTAGTACTTATCACTGTCTTCAATATCATCAAACTTCAGCTTTCCAGTTAGTACTTATCAATGTCTTCAACATCATCAAACTTCAGCTTTCCAGTTAGTACTTATCAATGTCTTCAACATCATCAAACTTCAGCTTTCCAGTTAGTACTTATCAATGTCTTCAACATCATCAAACTTCAGCTTTCCAGTTAGTACTTATCAATGTCTTCAACACCATCAAACTTCAGCTTTACAGTTATTTTTTATCAATGTCTTCAACATCATCAAACTTCAGCTTTCCAGTTATTATTTATCAATGTCTTCAACATCATCAAACTTCAGCTTTCCAGTTAGTACTTATCAATGTCTTCAACATCATCAAACTTCAGCTATCCAGTTAGTACTTATATATGTCTTCAACATCATCAAACTTCAGCTTTCCAGTTAGTACTTATCAATGTCTTCAACATCATCACGCTTCAGCTTTCCAGTTAGTACTTATCAATGTCTTCAACATCATCAAACTTCAGCTATCCAGTTAGTACTTATATATGTCTTCAACATCATCAAACTTCAGCTTTCCAGTTAGTACTTATCAATGTCTTCAACATCATCAAACTTCAGCTTTCCAGATAGTACTTATATATGTCTTCAACATCATCAAAATTCAGCTTTCCAGTTAGTACTTATCAATGTCTTCAACATCATCAAACTTCAGCTTTCAAGTTAGTACTTATCAATGTGTTCAACATCATCAAACTTCAGCTTTCCAGTTAGTACTTATCAATGTCTTCAACATCATCAAACATCAGCTTTCCAGTTAGTACTTATCAATGTCTTCAACATCATCACGCATCAGCTTTCCAGTTAGTACTTATCAATGTCTTCAACATCATCACGCTTCAGCTTTCCAGTTAGTACTTATCAATGTCTTCAACATCATCAAACTTCAGCTTTCCAGTTAGTAATTATCAATGTCTTCAAAATCATCAAACTTCAGCTTTCCAGTTAGTACTTATCAATGTCTTCACCATCATCACGCTTCAACTTTCCAGTTAGTACTTATATATGTCTTCAACATCATCAAATTTCAGCTTTCCAGTTAGTACTTATATATGTCTTCAACATCATCAAACTTCAGCTTTCCAGCTAGTACTTATCAATGTCTTGAACATTCATCACGCTTCAGCTTTCCAGCTAGTACTTATCAATGTCTTCAACATCATCACGCTTCAGCTTTCCAGTTAGTACTTATCAATGTCTTCAACATCATCACGCTTCAGCTTTCCAGTTAGTACTTATCAATGTCTTCAACATCATCACGCTTCAGCTTTCCAGTTAGTACTTATCAATGTCTTCAACATCATCAAACTTCAGCTTTCCAGTTAGTACTTATCACTGTCTTCAACATCATCAAACTTCAGCTTTCCAGTTAGTACTTATCAATGTCTTCAAAATCATCAAACTTCAGCTTTCCAGTTAGTACTTATCAATGTCTTCAACATCATCACGCTTCAGCTTTCCAGCTAGTACTTATCACTGTCTTCAACATCATCAAACTTCAGCTTTCCAGTTAGTAATTATCAATGTCTTCAAAATCATCAAACTTCAGCTTTCCAGTTAGTACTTATCAATGTCTTCACCATCATCACGCTTCAGCTTTCCAGTTAGTACTTATATATGTCTTCAACATCATCAAAATTCAGCTTTCCAGTTAGTACTTATCAATGTCTTCAACTTCATCACGCTTCAGCTTCTCAGTTATTATTTATCAATGTCTTCAACATCATCAAACTTCAGCTTTCCAGTTAGTATTTATCAATGTCTTCAACTTCATCACGCTTCAGCTTCTCAGTTATTATTTATCAATGTCTTCAATATCATCAAACATCAGCTTTCCAGTTAGTACTTATCAATGTCTTCAACATCATCAAACTTCAGCTTTCCAGTTATTATTTATCAATGTCTTCAACATCATCAAACTTCAGCTTTCCAGTTATTATTTATCAATGTCTTCAACATCATCAAACTTCAGCTTTCCAGTTAGTATTTATCAATGTCTTCAACATCATCAAACTTCAGCTTTCCAGTTAGTATTTATCAATGTCTTCAACATCATCACACTTCAGCTTTCCAGTTAGTATTTATCAATGTCTTTAACATCATCACGCTTCAGCTTTCCAGTTAGTACTTATCAATGTCTTCAACATCATCAAACTTCAGCTTTCCAGTTATTACTTATATATGTCTTCAACATCATCACACTTCAGCTTTCCAGTTATTATTTATCAATGTCTTCAACATCATCAAACTTCAGCTTTCCAGTTATTAATTATCAATGTCTTCAACACCATCAAACTTCAGCTTTCCAGTTAGTATTTATCAATGTCTTCAACATCATCAAACTTCAGCTTTCCAGTTAGTACTTATCAATGTCTTCAACATCATCAAACTTCAGCTTTCCAGTTAGTACTTATCAATGTCTTCAACATCATCAAACTTCAGCTTTCCAGTTAGTATTTATCAATGTCTTCAACATCATCAAACTTCAGCTTTCCAGTTAGTATTTATCAATGTCTTCAACATCACCACACTTCATATTTAAGAATGACAAGATTACGATACTAATTCTATGATCTTTTACAGCAAGAAACAAGAAGTTTGATAATTATTGGCCTCAGTGTTGATAACATCTCTAGAGATACACTCCCCTTGATAAACATTTGCATATCTCTGTAGAAGTGAATCAAACAATTAAGAACGAAGAGGGACAATATTGAACAATATAAAGATATTACCTTCCTCATTATTGTTCTCACTGAAAATAGAACTAATAGCATCGTCATCATCATTATCATCATGCTCTTCATCGTCAGATATACTCCCTCGATTAACAGTGACAATTCCATTCAGGTTAACTAGTTCTGCATGAGCGATGTTGAGATGCGTGTCTGAACCGTAGTAGTAGTTGTTGTTTGTAATGTTCACAGGTCTTGACAAAAATGTGGAGAAAAAACAAATCATTATAATAACTTGCTATAAAATGTTAACATTAGTCTTATGATATATCCTGCTCTGAGAGCGTCGTGTCTTTTTACTTCCTAGTTTTCGTTTACACTTATTC
This sequence comes from Megaustenia siamemsis, assembly GCA_032433765.1. Lineage (NCBI taxonomy): Eukaryota > Metazoa > Mollusca > Gastropoda > Stylommatophora > Ariophantidae > Megaustenia > Megaustenia siamemsis. The sequence continues at coordinate 10,962,988 of JAVIAB010000101.1, forward strand.
GTACCCAGGCTATGTGTAGAGTTATTGCAGAAGTCAAAAATATAGTCACCTTTGTCTACGTCCCTGGACATGCGGGAGTACGAGGAAATGAAAGAGCGGACAGGTAGGCTAGCTGTGCTGTCGTTGAAGACAGTCGGTGGATCGGGCGGACATCAGAAATGCCCTCCGAGATGTGGGAAGGGTACAGGACGTCGACAACCATGAGTCCACGTCACTCCTTCGGATGTTAAGATGGGCACAGCCAGAAACGAGAGACTTAGATCTATTCAAGAACTATAGCTCTAGAATTCTGATGATATAGAAGCCTCGCTTCCGCTTTCATGGTAACTTGTGGTATTTGGTTTTGTGTTTTGGTTCTTACTTGGGTTGGGCCAGACTGTTCCACAGGATACATCAAGACATCTACCGACAATGCAGTTAGTATACAAGTCTCATTGCAACAGAAGAATGTCAATACCTTTATTTACAACAATGCACTGAATATACAAATCTCAGTACATGAGACTAAGAGGCGTGGATGACCGCTCCTGCTGTCAAAGTAGTGTTTAGGAGGTTCTAATTCTCTTTTAACTATTCAGAACTAAATTCATGACTCTCTCGTCACGCATTACAACAAGTACTTCTGTTCTCATTCTCTGAATATAAAATCACAGTAATTTACTTAATAGTCTGCTGTCATTCTTCTTAAATGTAACAGAACACACTGGAGTCTGTAGAAATGCGGTTTTACAGAAGAATGTTAAGAATACCATGGATAGCTAAGAAGAGTAATGAAGATGTTATGAAAGAGGTCAAAGCACAAAGAGAGCTAATTTCCAATATTAGGAAGAAACAATCATCATTTTTTGGCCAAGTAATGAGAAGAGAACAATTGGAATATAGTGTTACAACTGGAAAAATTGAGAGACGAAGAGACGGAGGGAACCAAAGAGAAAAAATAACAGACAGCTTAAGAGAATGGCTTGGCAGAAGGTCAACAACAGAAATGATAAATAACTGTCGATATCGACAGTTGTAGATAGACATGTCCACCTACGCCAGCAGGGCCGATACTTGATGATGATGTAACAGAATATCATAATTATTAAACTAGGCTATCTGTGAAGAAGCTCTTCCGTCTGGATTATCCACTATCTTATTCTCTACACACTTCTAACTAATAGCAGCGTTAGCCCAGTCACTAACTAAAGGATCTCACTTCTTCCCTTAGCTACATGTGACTACCTTATTCATCAACATTGTTTGCTTGTCTTACACACTTCTAACTAATATGAGCCTTAGCTCTATTAGTAACTAAAAGGATACACGCCCTACTGGCGTGGACCAGTCTTTCTACCTCCCTACATGTGATTTCTTAACTTTTCTGTTTGTGCAGACCCTTAAATACCTCATGTCTCAAACAATAGAACCTTGCTACATCTCTTCTCAGCCTCGATGTGGTTTCTCTCCCTTAATTTCGATCACCCGCCATGTCTCCAGACATTCCCTAATATTCACGAGATTTACCCTTTTCTACTAGTTATTCTAACTCTACTCACCAGTCACGCACCCCTCACTTAAACTACGCTGCTAATTCCCCTCCCCTTTGTTCTCTCTTCACGCTTGACTGCTCTCCCCTACTCAACTGATTCTAATCTTCATGCGTGTACTGTGAACTCGTGATCTGCCTCCTGAGTCTCACCCACTCTTAACATACCATGATTATCTCAATTCTCATTACACTGTGCTATTACACTATTACATTACACTATCCCCTTAAAATCAATTCTGACCTATGGAAGCGAATCATGGACAATAGATAAAAAATGAAAAGACGATTAGAGGTCACAGAGATGGATTTCTCAAAAAGAATGTTGAAAGTTCCCTGGACAGCTAAAAAGACCAATGAGGAAGTTCTCAAAGAGGCCAACACAAAAAGGGGGCTCTTAAAAAACATCAGAAAGAAGCAATCAACATTTTTCGGGCACATCATGAGAAGAGGCAAGGGAAGGACATGATCGCCAACGCCAACCGGTACGGCACATGATGATGTTGATCCCCTTACACCATTACATTACACTATTACAGATGCGCTTATAAGTAAGTAAAGAGCCCCTATCACGCCAAGTGGCGTATAGGGAATATGGTGTTAGTGACCATAAATTTTACAGACCTTCAGGACTTGATTTTTGGGGTAATGTGGTCGGTATTACGCCCGTGCCATTTTACTTTCCAAAGAAAAAAAATCCGGTACCCATTTGAGGCTGGGTGACCCCGGAAGCGGGGAAGTCGGTTGGGATCGAACCCTACCCCTTGTTCTTTGTAGTCCAGTTCACTAACCAAGAGCTATCGCGGCTCCCAGATGCACTTATGCTCTTTTCAATGTTCATGACTTCTGTTTTGTTGATGTTCATTTTTATGTTTTGCTAAACTCATAGCGGGGTCAAAAGTCCTCTAATCGTCTTTTCATTTGTTTGTCTACTGTCCATGATTCGCTTCCATAGGTCAGAATTGGTTCTATATAACACCGATGAACTTTCTTTCTCATTTCTATTGACATAGATTTGTTGCATAAGATATTTTTCATTTTCTGAAATGCTATTTTGGCCTGAGCTATTCTGCTTTTTATTTCTGTGTTGCATCTTCCATCTGATGTTATCACTGTGCCCAAGTATTTAAAACGTTGCACTTGTATCAAATTTGCCCTGTTTATTTTTATGCTGCATGATGATGTTGATTGTTTCTTCGATGTAACCATTACTTCTGTTATCTTACTATTCAGACTGAGACCTTTCTTGTTGCTTTCTTTTACTATTATATCTATCATTTCTTGTAGCTCATTCTCTGTCTCTGCTATTAAGACTGTGTCATCCGCATATCGTAAATTATAATATATCGGGGTAAAATATAAACGCATGATCAACCACCATGTGGCGACTGCACTGGATAAGTAGCCTTTATTATCCTGCCGTAAAAGTTGGCCGTCTGACCTCAGAAATAAAATCAAAATGTTAGATTCATCATCAAGTAACGGCCCTGCTGGCGTAGGTGATCTTGTCTCTCCACAACTTTCCATCTGAACAGCTATTTATCATTTTTGTTGTTGACCATCTGCCAAGCCATTCTCTTAAGCTGTCTGTTATCTTTTCTCTTTGCTTCCCTCTATCTCTTCGTCCCTAAATTTTCCCAGTTGTTACAATATATTCCAGCTGTTCTCTTCTCATTACATGGCCAAAAAATGATGATTATTTCTTCCTAATACTGGAAATTAGCTCTCTTTTTGCTTTGGTCTCTTTCAGGACGTTCTCAATACTATTCTTAGATGTCCATGGTATTCTCAACATTCTTCTGTAGAACCACATATCTACAGACTCCGGTGATTTTCTTATCTGTTGTCATATTGTCCATGATTCACATCCATATGTTAAGACTGGCTCTAGGTAACATTTAAGAACTCTTTCTTGTTTCTGTTGTCAAAAATTGATAGCACAGTGTTCTCCTCATTTTTTAAAAACGATTTTTTAACCTACCTCAGCAATAACACCTGCAGACTTGCTTTGTTACAATTTAGTTTTCACCTGCCCCAGCAATAACACCTGATGACTTACTTTGTTACAATTTAGTTTTGACCCACCTCAGCAATAACACCTGCAGACTTGCTTTGTTACAATTTAGTTTTCACCTGCCCCAGCAATAACACCTGAAGACTTGCTTTGTTACAATTTAGTTTTCACCTGCCCCAGCAATAACACCTGAAGACTTGCTTTGTTACAATTTAGTTTTCACCTGCCCCAGCAATAACACCTGAAGACTTGCTTTGTTACAATTTAGTTTTCACCTGTCCCAGCAATAACACCTGAAGACTTGCTTTGTTACAATTTAGTTTTCACCTGCCCCAGCAATAACACCTGAAGACTTGCTTTGTTACAATTTAGTTTTCACCTGCCCCAAGCAATAACACCTGAAGACTTGCTTTGTTACAATTTAGTTTTCACCTGCCCCAGCAATAACACCTGAAGACTTGCTTTGTTACAATTTAGTTTTCACCTGCCCCAGCAATAACACCTGAAGACATGCTTTGTTACAATTTATTTTTCACCTGCCCCAGCAATAACACCTGAAGACTTGCTTTGTTACAATTTAGTTTTCACCTGCCCCAGCAATAACACCTGAAGACTTGCTTTGTTAATATTTAGTTTTCACCCGCCTCAACAATAACACCTGATGACTTACTTTGTTACAATTTAGTTTTCACCTGCCTCAGCAATAACACCTGATGACTTACTTTGTTACAATTTAGTTTTCCCCTGCCCCAGCAATAACACCTGAAGACTTGCTTTGTTACAATTTATTTTTCACCTGCCCCAGCAATAACACCTGATGACTTACTTTGTTACAATTTAGTTTTCACCCGACTCAACAATAACACCTGAAGACATGCTTTGTTACAATTTAGTTTTCACTTGCCCCAGCAATAACACCTGAAGACTTGCTTTGTTACAATTTAGTTTTCACCTGCCCCAGCAATAACACCTGAAGACATGCTTTGTTACAATTTAGTTTTCACCTGCCCCAGCAATAACACCTGCAGACTTGCCTTGTTACAATTTAGTTTTCACCTGCCCCAGCAATAACACCTGAAGACATGCTTTGTTACAATTTAGTTTTCACCTGCCCCAGCAATAACACCTGACGACTTGCTTTATTACAATTTAGTTTTCACCTGCCCCAGCAATAACACCTGAAGACTTGCTTTGTTAATATTTAGTTTTCACCCGCCTCAACAATAACACCTGATGACTTACTTTGTTACAATTTAGTTTTCACCTGCCTCAGCAATAACACCTGATGACTTACTTTGTTACAATTTAGTTTTCCCCTGCCCCAGCAATAACACCTGAAGACTTGCTTTGTTACAATTTATTTTTCACCTGCCCCAGCAATAACACCTGATGACTTACTTTGTTACAATTTAGTTTTCACCCGACTCAACAATAACACCTGAAGACATGCTTTGTTACAATTTAGTTTTCACTTGCCCCAGCAATAACACCTGAAGACTTGCTTTGTTACAATTTAGTTTTCACCTGCCCCAGCAATAGCACCTGAAGACATGCTTTGTTACAATTTAGTTTTCACCTGCCCCAGCAATAACACCTGCAGACTTGCCTTGTTACAATTTAGTTTTCACCTGCCCCAGCAATAACACCTGAAGACATGCTTTGTTACAATTTAGTTTTCACCTGCCCCAGCAATAACACCTGACGACTTGCTTTATTACAATTTAGTTTTCACCTGCCCCAGCAATAACACCTGAAGACTTGCTTTGTTACAATTTAGTTTTCACCTGCCCCAGCAATAACACATGAAGACTTGCTTTGTTACAATTTAGTTTTCACCTGCCCCAAGCAATAACACCTGAAGACTTGCTTTGTTACAATTTAGTTTTCACCTGCCCCAGCAATAACACCTGAAGACTTGCTTTGTTACAATTTAGTTTTCACTTGCCCCAGCAATAACATCTGAAGACATGCTTTGTTACAATTTAGTTTTCACCTGCCCCAGCAATAACACCTGAAGACATGCTTTGTTACAATTTAGTTTTCACCTGCCCCAGCAATAACACCTGATGACTTGCTTTGTTACAATTTAGTTTTCACCTGCCCCAGCAATAACACCTGAAGACATGCTTTAATAGCCATCATTACAATACTCCAGCAGATCTCCTTGTCTACTAAATGTGAGGCCGTCATGGTAAACAATGTTACCTTTTATTTTATCTAAAATCTCTTTTTAAAAGTCAGATATAAGGTCAAAAATTCTTATAACAAGATTATTGCTATCTTACCCTGTGGTTAGCACAAACTGTTGTCTTGAGTAGGTATCCATCATGGGCAGTTAGATCATTGGCTTGCTATACTGCTGAAGAATGTGTTGATAATATTGGACACAAATTTATGTATTTTGCTGACGTACACATCTTCTTACAATCACAAATCAGGAATGTACAGAAAATAACACGAAAACAGTACAGGTAGAGAAGTCATGCAAAAGAATGAAATAAACAGACATTAATCTACTCCGACTTCGGAGGTGCTCATATTTTTTTCCTTCGATGAGTAATTGACGTTTCAAGCTGGGCCTCGCTACTGAGACCAGGGGTGGTTGTCGCAGAGAGAAATCATAAAAATCCCAACCAACTGGGATTTGAACCCACAACTTCTCTGTCTCGAGGCCGGCGTCTTGCATCGAGACCAACCAGTCCCCCAAAGTACTTTGAACAATTAAGTCGCATGAACCTCTCAGCGGCAACGGCTTGTAGCAACAAAATAGAACAACCAAAAGTAGAGCTAGACCAAGAAAAAGTGTGATTGAGAAAATGCACGACATAATAAAACATTACAATATCATTATGTGCCAACCCAAGAATTGACCACATAATAAAACATTACAATATCATTATGTGTCAAGCCAAGAATTGACCACATAATAAAACATTACAATATCATTATGTGCCAAGCCAAGAATTGACCACATAATATAACAATACAATATCATTATGTGCCAACCCAAGAATTGACCACATAATAAAACAATACAGTATCATTATGTGTCAAGCCAAGAATTGACGACATAATAAAACAATACAATATCATTATGTGCCAAGCCAAGAATTGACTACATAATAAAACATTACAATATCATTATGTGCCAAGCCAATAATTGACCACATAATATAACAATACAGTATCATTATGTGCCAAGCCAAGAATTGACCACATAATAAAACAATACAGTATCATTATGTGTCAAGCCAAGAATTGACCACATAATAAAACATTACAATAGCATTATGTGTCAAGCCAAGAATTGACCACATAATATAACAATACAATATCATTATGTGCCAAGCCAAGAATTGACCACATAATATAACAATACAATATCATTATGTGCCAAGCCAAGAATTGACCACATAATAAAACATTACAATATCATTATGTGTCAAGCCAAGAATTGACCACATAATAAAACATTACAATATCATTATGTGCCAAGCCAAGAATTGACGACATAATAAAACATTACAATATCATTATGTGCCAAGCCAAGAATTGACCACATAATATAACAATACAATATCATTATGTGCCAAGCCAAGAATTGACCACATAATAAAACATTACAATATCATTATGTGCCAAGTCAAGAATTGACCACATAATATAACAATACAATATCATTATGTGTCAAGCCAAGAATTGACCACATAATATAACAATACAATATCATTATGTGCCAAGCCAAGAATTGACCACATAATAAAACATTACAATATCATTATGTACCAAGCCAAGAATTGACCACATAATAAAACATTACAATATCATTATGTGCCAAGCCAAGAATTGACCACATAATATAACAATACAATATCATTATGTGCCAAGCCAAGAATTGACCACATAATATAACAATATAATATCATTATGTGCCAAGCCAAGAACTGACCACATAATAAAACATTACAATATCATTATGTGCCAACCCAAGAATTGACCACATAATAAAACATTACAATATCATTATGTGCCAAGCCAAGAATTGACCACATAATATAACAATACAATATCATTATGTGCCAACCCAAGAATTGACCACATAATAAAACAATACAGTATCATTATGTGTCAAGCCAAGAATTGACGACATAATAAAACAATACAATATCATTATGTGCCAAGCCAAGAATTGACTACATAATAAAACATTACAATATCATTATGTGCCAAGCCAATAATTGACCACATAATATAACAATACAGTATCATTATGTGCCAAGCCAAGAATTGACCACATAATAAAACAATACAGTATCATTATGTGTCAAGCCAAGAATTGACCACATAATAAAACATTACAATAGCATTATGTGTCAAGCCAAGAATTGACCACATAATAAAACATTACAATATCATTATGTGCCAAGCCAAGAATTGACGACATAATAAAACATTACAATATCATTATGTGCCAACCCAAGAATTGACCACATAATATAAAAATACAATATCATTATCTGCCAACCCAAGAATTGACCACATAATAAAACATTACAATATCATTATGTGGCAAGCCAAGAATTGACCACATAATAAAACATTACAATATCATTATGTGCCAAGCCAAGAATTGACCACATAATATATCAATATAATATCATTATGTGCCAAGCCAAGAATTGACCACATAATAAAACAATACAGTATTATTATGTGTCAAGCCAAGAATTGACGCCATAATAAAACATTACAATATCATTATGTGCCAAGCCAAGAATTGACCACATAATAAAACATTACAATATCATTATGTGCCAAGCCAAGAATTGACCACATAATAAAACATTACAATATCATTATGTGCCAAGCCAAGAATTGACCACATAATATAACAATACAATATCATTATGTGCCAAGCCAAGAATTGACCACATAATATAACAATACAATATCATTATGTGCCAAGCCAAGAATTGACCACATAATAAAACAATACAGTATCATTATGTGTCAAGCCAAGAATTGGCGACATAATATAACAATACAATATCATTATGTGCCAAGCCAAGAATTGACCACATAATAAAACATTACAATATCATTATGTCCCAAGCCAAGAATTTACAACATAATAAAACAATACAATATCATTATGTCCCAAGCCAAGAATTTACAACATAATAAAACAATACAATATCATTATGTCCCAAGCCAAGAAATGACGATATAATAAAAAAATTCAATATCATCATGTGCCAAGCCACAGAAAGTGCCCTTGATATAAAACATACTGAATTAAGACTGCGACGTCTATCGCCAGAAAAGCAAAACAGGATACAAGAAAATGACGAAATGCAAAATGAAATGGCTTGGCTCCGTATCTCGATCGTCGGACCCCGCAAAGACTTGTCTGCAGTGAACTGTGAACGGAGAGAGAGGCAGGCAGAGAAGGAAGTGGGAAATAATAGTGTACTAGAATAGACAAGGCATCGAGCTTGCTGTCACAAAGACTTGTCTGCAGGGAACTGTGAACGGAGAGAGACAGAGAGGCAGGCAGAGAAGGAAGTGGGAAATAATAGTGTACTAGAATAGACAAGGCGTCGAGTTTGCTGTCACAAAGACTTGTCTGCAGGGAACTGTGAACGGAGAGAGACAGAGAGGCAGGCAGAGAAGGAAGTGGGAAATAATTAGTATACTAGAATAGACAAGGCGTCGAGTTTGCTGTCACAAAGAATGACTGAAGATAAAGAGAAGTATAAAAGGTTGACTTAGTTTCAGTAGAGCCGCGACGACCCCATGGTTACTGGATGATGAAGATAAAGAGAAATATAAAAGGTTGACTTAGTTTCAGTAGAGCCGCGACGACCCCATGGTTATTGGATGATGAAGTTAAAGAGAAATATAAAAGGTTGACTTAGTCTCAGTAGAGCCGCGACGACTCCATGGTTATTGGATGATGAAGATAAAGAGAAATATAAAAGGTTGACTTAGTTTCAGTAGAGCCGCGACGACTCCATGGTTATTGGATGATGAAGATAAAGAGAAATATAAAAGGTTGACTTAGTCTCAGTAGTGCCGCGACGACTCCATGGTTATTGGATGATGAAGATAAAGAGGGCACATTTTAACGTTTCCTGGACAACATTTAGTCAATTTCTTTTTTTTTTCCATAACATCTTACCTTGTTATCTTAGTCCACATTTTTCTTTATTAACTTGTTTTGTTCTTCACATGCCTTTAATAGGCGTACCAGATTTAATTATAATGGCAATGTAATTGAATCCCAAAGATATTTAAGTTGACTTTAAAGACCGAAACACTCCTTGATGTCAAATATGATATATCCTTGGTTGTTGAACTGACTGGCAAGTAACAAAACCGACAATAAACTGGTTCATTTTCATAAGCAGCGGAAACGCCAGGACCTGTTAAATGGCTGTCAGCCAACTACACATGCCAAATTCACACCTGACTTGCAATCATCAAACACGGCCAAAATGGCATGTATAGAATTCCACAAAGAAGGAAGTACACCTAACCTTAGCAGTAAAAATCCACATAAATATTAATATAAATAGATCCAGACTTAGAAATTTGTCAATATTCCCGATGTAAAATGACATAATGTGGGTTGTCACCAATGCTGCACTGACTGGTAACAAATACATCGAAAGGATACATAAGGACTTGTAGGAGGATCGCGACTTTGCTGATGACATAGTCCAGATAATTAGCAGCCAGATAAAAACGATGCAAGAAAACACAATTGCACTATCATTTACGGCCAGTAAAATAGGACTTGAGATTAATTATGAAAAGACTAAGGTCATGAAACACTTAATTCCAACAGATGACAGAATATACATGGAAAACAGACCAGTAGAAGAGATCGATCACTTTATCTATCTTGGAAGTCACATTGATCGGGAAGGGGATACAAGTAAAGAAATTAGAATCAGAATAGCTAAAGCAGCAATGTCTTTCAGAAGCCTTGAAAAGTTGTGGAAATCAAAACTAATCGGCACAAACACAAAACTTAAACTATTCAAATGAAACACACTATCAACCCTTATGTATGCGTGTGAAAGCTGGAAAACAACAAGAGACAGAAACAAAGTTGAACGGATTCGAAAATAAATGTCTAAGGAAAATACTTGGTATAGCGTGGAACGAATTCAAAACAAACGAGGAAACTAGAGAAATCGCCAATCAACCACTAATATCTTCAGTAATCAAGAAAAGTTGTTGGACATAAGCTGGACATGTGATGAGAAGAGTTAATAACCGAATAGCAAAGCAAGCCTTAATAAAATATGGACTAGATATGAATATCGAAAAGACTAAAACTATGATCATAAACAAAGGAAATACTCAAAACCCACAAATGGATATCAAAATTGAAGGAATAGACGTGGAGACAGTTCAGAACTACAACTACCTTGGACATACTATAACCGGTGATGGAAAATGTACAACTGAAATAAACAAAAGAATAGGAATGGCAAAAAGTAATTTTAATGCCATGAAGAACATACTAACATTAAAACAAATAACACCAAGGCTAAAACTAAGAATAGCAAAATGTTACATCTTCTCAATGTTCCTATATGGTGCAGAAACATGGATATTAGACAAGAAAACAGAACAGAGAATTGAAGCCTTTGAAAAGCCTTTTATAGAAGAATAGGTAGAATTGGATGGAAGGAAAAGAAAACAAATGACGAAGTTTTAAAACAACTAAAAATGAAAAAAGAACTACTAAACACAATTCAAACAAGACAAATGCGATTTTTGGATCAGGTTAAAAGACACAACAGCCTACTAAAAGTAATCCTGGAGGGGAAAATACAACGTAAAAGAGGCATAGGCAGACCAAGACTAACATGGACGAGTAACATCAAAAGATGGACAAATCAGCCTATGACAACCTGCACCATCAAAGCAAGAGGCAGAGCAGAATGGCGCTCCCGGGTAGCCAACCTTCGTTGCGGAGACGGCACTCAATGATGATGATGATGATGATGAAAGCAAGCCTTCAAGTGGGAAACAACAGGTAAGAGGAAAAGAGATCGATCCAGAGAGGCACTGAGAAGAACAATTATCACAGAGGCAAAGATAACAGGAATTGGCCCCCTCAATGAGATTGAGTTGCTTGTACAGAACAGAGACAAATGGCGAGATTTGATAACACATCTTTGCACGGATTGAGACTGCTAGAAATACAATTTCGAAACAGGGAAAGAGCATCTGAGTCTATGTCTTATATCAATGACTACGGCTCAAAAGGTCAATAGATAGATAGATAGACAGACAGACAGACAGACAGACAAACAGACAAACAGACAGATAGATAGACAGATAGATAGATAGATAGACAGACAGACAGACAGACAGACAGACAGACAGACAGACAGACAGACAGACAGACAGACAGACAGACAGATAGATAGATAGACAGACAGACAGACAGACAGACAGACATACAGACAGACAGACAGACAGACAGACAGACAGATAGATAGATAGACAGACAGACAGACAGACAGACAGACAGACAGACAGACAGATAGATAGATAGATAGATAGATTGATAGATAGATAGATAGATAGATAGATAGATAGATAGATAGATAGATAGATAGATAGATAGATAGATAGATAGATAGATAGATAGATAGATAGATAGATAGATAGATAGATAGATAGATAGATAGATAGATAGATAGATAGATAGATAGATAGATAGATAGATAGATAGATAGATAGATAGATAGATAGATAGATAGATAGATAGATAGATAGATAGATAGATAGATAGATAGATAGATAGATAGATAGATAGATAGATAGATAGATAGATAGATAGATAGATAGATAGATAGATAGATAGATAGATAGATAGATAGATAGATAGATAGATAGATAGATAGATAGATAGATAGATAGATAGATAGATAGATAGATAGATAGATAGATAGATAGACAGTTGGTTGGTTGATTAGTTGGTTGATTAGTTGGTTGGTGGGTAGGTAGGCAGGTTGGTTGGTGGGCGGGAAGGTAGGTAGATAGTTATGTAGGTAGGTAGGTAGGTAGGTTGGTGGGTGGGTAGGTAGGTAGATATTTAGTTAGTTAGGTAGGTAGGTAGATAGTTAGTTAGTTAGGTAGGTAGGTAGATAGTTAGTTAGTTAGGTAGGCAGGTAGATAGTTAGTTAGTTAGGTAGGTAGGTAGATAGTTAGTTAGTTAGGTAGGCAGGTTGGTTGGTGGGCGGGAAGGTAGGTAGATAGTTAGGTAGGTAGGTAGGTAGATATTGAGGTAGGTAGGTAGGTAGATAGTTAGTTAGTTAGTTAGTTAGTTAGGTAGGTAGGTAGATAGTTAGTTAGTTAGGTAGGTAGGTAGATAGTTAGTTAGTTAGTTAGTTAGGTAGGTAGGTAGATAGTTAGTTAGTTAGGTAGGTAGGTAGGTAGGTAGATAGTTAGTTAGTTAGTTAGTTAGGTAGGTAGGTAGATAGTTAGTTAGTTAGGTAGGTAGGTAGATAGTTAGTTAGTTAGTTAGTTAGGTAGGTAGGTAGATAGTTAGTTAGTTAGGTAGGTAGGTAGATAGATAGTTAGTTAGTTAGGTAGGTAGGTAGATAGTTAGTTAGTTAGTTAGTTAGTTAGGTAGATAGTTAGTTAGTTAGTTAGTTAGTTAGTTAGGTAGGTAGGTAGATAGTTAGTTAGTTAGGTAGATAGTTAGTTAGTTAGTTAGTTAGTTAGGTAGGTAGGTAGATAGTTAGTTAGTTAGTTAGTTAGTTAGGTAGATAGTTAGTTAGTTAGTTAGTTAGGTAGGTAGGTAGATAGTTAGTTAGTTAGTTAGTTAGTTAGTTAGTTAGTTAGGTAGATAGTTAGTTAGTTAGTTAGTTAGGTAGGTAGGTAGATAGTTAGTTAGGTAGATAGTTAGTTAGTTAGTTAGGTAGGTAGGTAGTTAGTTAGTTAGTTAGTTAGTTAGTTAGTTAGGTAGGTAGGTAGATAGTTAGTTAGTTAGGTAGATAGTTAGTTAGTTAGTTAGTTAGTTAGGTAGGTAGGTAGATAGTTAGTTAGTTAGTTAGTTAGTTAGGTAGATAGTTAGTTAGTTAGTTAGTTAGTTAGGTAGGTAGGTAGGTAGATAGTTAGTTAGTTAGTTAGTTAGTTAGTTAGGTAGATAGTTAGTTAGTTAGTTAGTTAGTTAGGTAGGTAGATAGTTAGTTAGGTAGATAGTTAGTTAGTTAGTTAGTTAGGTAGGTAGGTAGATAGTTAGTTAGTTAGGTAGATAGTTAGTTAGTTAGTTAGGTAGGTAGGTAGATAGTTAGTTAGTTAGGTAGATAGTTAGTTAGTTAGTTAGTTAGGTAGGTAGGTAGATAGTTAGTTAGTTAGGTAGGTAGGTAGGTAGGTAGATAGTTAGTTAGTTAGTTAGTTAGGTAGGTAGGTAGATAGTTAGTTAGTTAGGTAGGTAGGTAGGTAGATAGTTAGTTAGTTAGTTAGTTAGGTAGGTAGGTAGATAGTTAGTTAGTTAGGTAGGTAGGTAGATAGTTAGTTAGTTAGTTAGGTAGGTAGGTAGGTAGATAGTTAGTTAGTTAGGTAGGTAGGTAGATAGTTAGTTAGTTAGGTAGGTAGGTAGGTAGGTAGGTAGATAGTTAGTTAGTTAGGTAGGTAGGTAGATAGTTAGTTAGTTAGGTAGGTAGGTAGATAGTTAGTTAGTTAGGTAGGTAGGTAGGTAGATAGTTAGTTAGTTAGGTAGGTAGGTAGATAGTTAGTTAGTTAGGTAGGTAGGTAGATAGTTAGTTAGGTAGGTAGATAGTTAGTTAGTTAGTTAGTTAGGTAGGTAGGTAGATAGTTAGTTAGGTAGGTAGGTAGATAGTTAGTTAGTTAGTTAGGTAGGTAGGTAGGTAGATAGTTAGTTAGTTAGGTAGGTAGGTAGATAGTTAGTTAGTTAGGTAGCTAGGTAGCTAGGTAGGTAGGTAGATATGTAGGTAGGTAGGTAGGTAGGTAGGTAGGTAGGTAGGTAGATAGGTAGGTAGAATGTTGGTTGTTAGCTTCCGATGCGAGACAAGTGCTGTGCCCACAACCTGAAATTCTTTATACATCTTCTACTTTTTCTTTCCTTCCTTATTTCCCTTTCAGCGTCGATGAGATGCTATCCTGTGTCTTTTCTCTTCACTTCTCCTCTGCTACTATTTTGTTTCCAATATTCCAAGAACTCATCTTTTTCGATGTCGACCCTTTAGTCTGGTGTTCTTTACCTCTCTCATAATGAGGCCCCGGTAACACATGGGAAGAACGTGTTATTTACTTACATTATTATTTCTGCATGTTTCTTGTGTTTAGTTATTTTATTTGTTATTCTTTATTTCAATATTCATATCTCTTATACATTCATGAATTAGTTTTGTCTTTATTAATTAGGTTCTTATAATATATTTATATCTATGGATAAAGGTGTTGTGTAGATTAGAGTGTATTTCATTGTACTGTCAGCTTTCACTTTCAAACACAGAAGAAACCGACGTCAGGGAGTCGTAACCCAGGCGGGCCGGCCCTTTATATTTTCAAGAAGCTAAAGTTTGTCCAAATGTTAAGTCGGTCCTTAATATATGGCTGTGAAACGTGGAGAACAACAAAATTGACAATCATGAAGATACAGACTTTCATTAATGGATGCTTACGCAGAATAAAATGATGGAAATGGTAGGACAAAATCACTAACATAGAATTATGGAAATGTACCAGTCAAATACCAGTGGATAAAGTGATACAGCGAAGACGATGGCGCTGGATAGGACACACACTGCGGAAGCCAACTTAGAATATTACAAAACAGGCCCTTTTTGGAATCCCCAGGGGAAAATACAAAGAGGAAGACCGTGGAATTCTTGGAGAAGACAGATGGAAGCAGAGATGAAGATGATGGGGAAGACATGGAATGATCTTAAAAGAATGGCAAGAAACAGAACGACTTGGAAAGTGTTTGTTGAAGACCTATGCTCCACTGGGAGCTGAAAGTGTTTGTTGAAGACCTATGCTCCACTGGGAGCTGAAAGTGTTTGTTGAAGACCTATGCTCCACTGGGAGCTGAAAGTGTTTGTTGAAGACCTATGCTCCACTGGGAGCTGAAAGTGTTTGTTGAAGACCTATGCTCCACTGGGAGCTGAAAGTGTTTGTTGAAGACCTATGCTCCACAGGGAGCTGAAAGTGTTTGTTGAAGACCTATGTTCCACAGGGAGCTGAAAGTGTTTGTTGAAGACCTATGTTCCACAGGGAGCTGAAAGTGTTTGTTGAAGACCTATGCTCCACAGGGAGTTGAAAGTGTTTGTTGAAGACCTATGCTCCACAGGGAGTTGAAAGTGTTTGTTGAAGACCTATGCTCCACAGGGAGCTGAAAGGTAGAATAAGAACAAGAAAGTGTGTCCCTTTTGCTTGATGTACTACGTCTGATGATCAGATTACTTCCTGTTGATAAAAATTCACGTACCCCCGTCACGCCAAGTTACGTATAGGGAATATGGTATAAGTGACCATAAATTTTACAGACCTTCGGCAAAAGATTTTTGGGGTAATGTGGTCGGTATTACGCCCATGCCGCTTTATTTTCCCAGAAAAAAATCCGGTAGCCATTAAAGGTTGGGCCTCCTGTTGAGAGTATCTCTATAAAGCGATTCCAACAACATACACGCATAAACATGTATATGTGTTTGTGCAGCGTACCATGTTTTATAAAGACCAACTGTAGCCATGAAAAATTTGTCAGGGTCATTCAAAGTTAGCAGACCGACAACTCTAACGTTCTAAAGAACGTTCAGAGCTTGTGACGTAGCAGAAACGAAGCTGTCGACACACACAAACCGTGAACACTGTCTCGTATTTGAATCATATTTTATTGAAAAATAAACTCTACATGGTCCTAATTGTCACTTTGCTTATTCATTTCCTTATGCACATTGGAAATAGCAGTAAAATAAGCGTTCATATTTCTGCTTATTCAAAACCGTGTTCCACACGTTGTGTTGGAATTCCCCAGTCAGCTGATCTGGTTATAATTAGAATAGGGTGATAAACATTGCCATGTTTTTTGTAAGATCGAAGGTAGTTTAATGTCTGCTCCGGGAAAGCTGTTATATGCAATCATTATCATCATCATTATGTGTCATACCTGTTGGCGTAGGCGGTCATGTCCTTCCACAATCTTCTATCTACAGTGCATCGCATCAATTCAGCTGTTGACCTTTTTATATGCCATGACACTAAGCTTTTTCATGACACATCATGAGAAGAGGAAAGTTGGAATACCTGGTTACAACTGGCAAAATAAAAGGAAAGAGAGATCGCGGACGACAAATAGAGAAAATACTGGATAGCTTGGTGTCATGGCATGGAAAACAGTCAACAACAGAACTGATACGATGCACTGTAGACAGAAGATTGTGGAGGGACATGATCACCTACGCCAACAGGTATGGCACATGATGATGATGTACACTTGCTGGCTGCATAATGTTGATAAAATATAAACCAAAATGCAAACATTTGAATTGGTTTACAAACAATGAATTATTATCATGAAGATGTTGAACTATTAAAAAAAAATATAATAAAAAAAAGAGTATGCTAATTTCATATAAGAAATAATATTGGAAATAATAACGTATAGGTCATCAGCATCCTCGTCAGGTCGTATTTCCTTTGCTGAACGTTGCAGTCACTTCGGTTCATCTGAAGGAATCATGTCTCTGCCAGATCTCCCACTACTTCTGTTGTCATGTTCAATGTCTCTTTGATGTCTTGAAAGCACTTGTCTGGCAAAATCAAATGTGTAAGTCAAAATATTTATTTTGTAAATGCCACAGATTCTTTGGCGTGCGCGAATGCACTCGGGACAACCTGCTTCTTTTTTTTTTCTTTCTAGCTGTTATCTAAGAGTGCTAGATGTTGGATCTTACTACCCAGATAGGGTTAGACATGGGACCTCACTACCCAGAGAGGGCTAGACATCGGATCTTACTACCCAGAGAAAACTAGACATCGGACCTCACTACCCAGAGAGAGCTAGACAGCGGACCTCACTCATAGAGAGAGCTACACAGTGGACCTCACTACCCAGAGAGAGCTAGACACCGGACCTCACTTCACAGAGAGAGCTAGACAGCGGACCTCACTCCTAGAGAGAGCTAGACAGTGGACCTCACTACCCAGAGAGAGCTAGACAGCGGACCTCACTCCTAGAGAGAGCTAGATAGTGGACCTCACTACCCAGAGAGAGCTAGACAGCGGACCTCACTACCCAGAGAGAGCTAGACATCGGACCTCACTACCTAGAGAGAGCTAGACATCGGACCTCACTACCTAGAGAGAGCTAGACATCAGACCTCACTACCCAGAGAGAGCTACACATCGGATCTCACTACCCAGAGAGAGCTAGACATCGGACCTCACTACCCAGAAACTAGGTGTTCTTAGCGCCACGAAGAAACAATAAATTTAAAATTTGAAAAGAACAATTCCACTGCAATGTGATTTGAACCCCGTGACTTTCCTAATTAGAGGCCGACTTCTTACTTGCAGACCATTCAGCCCCCAACTAGATAAAAGTCAAAAGAAAGACCAAATATGGCTAGGACAATATTGCAACATAACTACCCACACCGATGAATTCCTGGCCGTTTTATGGAGTTCGTGCACGTCCGTCAAAGTTCTCCAAATAATTTTCTTGCTATTTCAGGAAGCATATTGCAGCACCTATGAATTTGACCGTAGTGGAGTAATGATGAAATTAATATATCATTATTTTATTTATAGAAATACATCTTTCTAAAAAGCAAGAATATATTGGGCAAATCAAACGTGAAATACAGGAAAGTGTCAATCGACAAATAATTAAACAATTTTAATTTTAGTGTTTTAATTACAAATAAGCATATACAAAATTGGGTGAAGCCAAACAAGCCTTGTTAAATGTCAAGAATGACAGGTAAAATATTAGTCAAAGAAACAAATAAAGACCTTGATAATAGGGTGAACAACTCCGTAAGATGTAATGAAAGAACTTATATAGATAATCTGACAGCTGAGGCCGAAATAGCGTCCAGAACTGGAAATAGCAAGGTATTATATAATATACAGAAACAACTAACAGGCTCCTTTACATCAAATGGTGGACCTGTTCTGAGTAAAGATGGCACTTTAATAACTTCTAGTGCTAACAAAATAATCAGATGGGCTGAACATTTCCAGGATATTCTTAACCTCCCACATCCCAGTCATCTGATGCAGCTTGAAACAGATGAAGCCCCAACTTCACATCAAGACATCAATATAAAAGAAATCACTATAACAGAAATTGAATTAACAGTGAAACACATGGCTAATAATAACGTCTCTAGAGTAGATAAAATAACAGCAGAGAAGCTGAAAGCATTTATTACTCAAAACTTATTCCACCTAAGAAAGTTATTTAATCAAATTTGGGATGAAGAAAAAGTTCCTATAAACTGGAAGAAAGGGATCGTTATATAACTACCTATAGATATGCTACTATACTATATAGCTACTATAAAATTATGCAATCTTAAAGATTGCAATAACTGGAGAGGAATTCAGCTTTTATTAGTTGTCTCCAAGGTTTTGTGTAGAATCATGGTGACAAGAATAAGAGATGCTGTAGATAATATTATGAGTGAAGAACAAGCAGGATTCAGAAAGGGGAAAAGTTGTCTTTAAAATATAAACATACACATATTCACTCTAAGGATAATACTCGAAGAACATACAGAAACAACAACAACCATTAATCTGCAATTTCATTGATTAGAAAAAAGTGTTTGACAGCATGCACAGATTGTCCATGTGGAACATCTTGAAACATTATGAAGTGTCATCAAAAATTACCAACATTATAAAAGAGATATATGACGGTTATACTAGGACAGTCACACAGGGGAGGGAATGAGTGATTGGTTTCGGATTGAAACAGGAGTCAACCAGGGATGTATACTATCACCATTGCTATTTGGAATTACCATTAATTACATACTGAGTAAATGTTGCACAGGCAATAACGACATTAAATGGTATGACAAGAATTACTTGGGAGATCTAGGTTTTGTAGATGATATAGTCCTCCTACGTGACAATATCAACGAGATGCAAAATATAACATAAACCTTATCATCCATGGAAAAAATAGGACATCAAATCAACGGGGATGAAAAAAGAATAATGAAAACTAACAATACCCCAGAGGCCAATATATATCTCAATCACCAGGCATTGGAAAGAACAGACCATTATATATATATATCTTGGTAGTAATATAGATAGATAAGGTGAAACAAAGAAAAGGTTCAGAAGCAGGATATCAAAAGTATGAACGAATTTTTTTTTAAACCTGAACAAGATATGGAAATCAAATATACCAAGCAAGAAAACTAAACTTAGAATATTCAATTAAAACGAAATATCACCATTTACCTATGTATGTGAACTCTGGCAAACAAACAAAAAGAGATTGAGAGAAAACTAAACGGTTTTAAAGACAAATGCCTAAGAAAGATAATGTGTGCAATGGAATGAATTCAAGGCTAACATTGAAATAAGAGAAACGATCATGTAACCAATGATCTCATCTACAATTAAGGAAAGAAGATGGACATATATCGGACATGTGCTGAGAAGAGACAACAAGAGAATTCTAAAACAAGCTCTTCTATGGGAAACATCAGGGTACAGAAAAAGAGGAAGGCCTAAAGAGATACTAAAAAGAACACTTATAAGAGAAGCAAAGTTGACAGGCATAGACTCATTAGATAAAATCGAACATCTCGTCCAAAATAAAAATGGGTGGCGAAAAAATACTACAAGCCCTATGTGACGTCATACGACGCTGGAAAGATCAAGATCAATAAACAAGATTAACATATAAAACGTCATCTGATCACATACATTAAGCTGTCATAATAGAAAGAAATGTCTCTATAACTATTTATTTGTATACAAGAAAGTAATTATTTCAATAAACATGTAACGGTAGGGATCAGGTTAAATATATTTCGCACATCTTCCATATTGTAAGTGGTCTCCCTTACATTGTAAAGATTGTTATCAAAATCCGACTAGCAATCCTTACAAGGTAGTTTGTAAAAGAAAAGTGCCCATTTCTGGATCCATTTTTTATAGTTAGCCAACTATTCTTTATATTTAGCCATCTATTCTTTATAGTAAGATATCTATTTTTTACAGTAAGTCATGTATTCTTTATAGTAAGATATCTATTCTTTATAGTAAGCCTTATAGTAAGTGATATAACTACCTTGGACATACTATAACCGGTGATGGAAAATGTACAACTGAAATAAACAAAAGAATAGGAATGGCAAAAAGTAATTTTAATGTCATGAAGGACATACTAACATCAAAACAAATAACACCAGAGCTAAAACTAAGAATAGCAAAATGTTACATCTTCTCAATATTCCTATATGGTGCTGAAACATGGACATTAGACAAGAAAATAGAACAGAGAATTGAAGCCTTTGAAATGTGGATATATAGAAGAATAGGTAGAATTGGATGGAAGGAAAAGAAAACAAACGACAAAGTCTTAAAACAACTAAAAATGAAAAGAGAACTTCTGAACACAATTAGAACAAGACAAATGCGATTCTTAGGCCATGTTAAAAGACACAACAGCCTACTGAAAGTGATCCTGGAGGGGAAAATACAAGGTAAAAGAGGCAGAGGCAGACCAAGATTAACATGGACGAGTAACATCAAAAGATGGACAAATCAACCGATGACAACCTGCACCATCAAAGCAAGAGATAGAGCAAAATGGCGCTCCATGGTAGCCAACCTTCGTTGCGGAGACGGCACTCAATGATGATGATGATAGTAAGCCATATATTCTTTATAGTAAGATATCTATTTTTTATAGTAAGATATTTGTTCTTTATAGTAAGATATCTATTCTTTATAGTAAGTTATATATACTTTGTAGTAAGATATCTATTCTTTATTAGTGAGTTATCTATTCCTATTTCATGTAGTAAATTGTTTGGAGGTCACTTATTTATTTCATGGTCATGCATATTTTTCGTATCTTTATTTTATATCTCATCATCATTGAGTGCTGTCTCCGCATCGAAGGTTGGCTTCCATGGAGCGCCATTCCGCTCTGTCTCTTGCTTTGATGGTGCAGGTTGTCATAGGCTGTCTTGTACATCTTTTGATGTTACTTGTCCACGATAACCCTGGTCTGCCTCTGCCTCTTTTACCTTGTATTTTCTCTTCAAAGATTACTTTTAGTAGGCTGTTGTGTCTTTTAGCATGCCTTAACAATCTCATTTGTCTTGTTTGAATTGAGGCTTAAATTTTCTGTTCTGTTTCTTGTCTAATGTCCATGTTTCTGCACCATCCAGGAATGTTGAGAAGATATAACATTTTGCTACTCTTAGTTTTAGCCCTGGCGTTATTTGTTTTGATGTTATTATTTTTCATGGCATTAAAATTCATTAAAATTACTTTTTGCCATTCCTATTTTTTTTGTTTATTTCATTTTTACATTTTCCATCACTTGTTTTTTAGTATGACCAATGTAGTTTTATCTCTGAACTGCCTCCTGGTCTATTCCTTCAACTTTGATATCTACTTGTAGGTTTTGAGTATTGCCTTTGTTTATGATCATAGTTTTATTTGTTAGTCTTTTTTAGACACCATGCTATATAGTATTTTCTCTCTTTGTCGTCCCTGACCACTCTTTCCCTGGATTTTGCCAGTTGTTACCAAAGTATTCCAATTTTCATCTTCTCATGATGTGCCCGAAAGTGCTGATCGTTTCTTTGTGAAGATTTTTATGAACTCCCTTTTTGTGTTGGCCTTTTTGAGAATGCCCTCATTTCCTTTTAAGCTTTCAAGAAACGTTCAACATTCTTCTGAGACATCCCATCTATGTGGCCTCTATTCGTCTTTCAAATTGGTTGTCTACTGTCCATGATGCGCTTCCATAGTTCAGAATTGACTATGAAAGCACATAACTAACAAAATTGTAGATTTAGCTAACATGTGTTAGTGGCAGCTGTTGTTTAGTATAACTAAAGACTACTCTTATCTAAAGTATAGGCTAGAATTTGTAGTCAGAGGGTGAACTGAATGTGCCTCGCCAAGAAGGCAAAAATCAACGATCAAACCAGACATGTTACTAGGATCTGAGAGAGAAAGACATGCCAGGTTGTTTTTCCAGTTTGTACTGATTCTTTTGGTCTGGTGTATAGGTTTGCCTTGAACAAATATGGAAGGTGTGCATTACGTGGTATATAAACAAACATATTTGGGGTGGCATTTTAATTATAGATTACATCATACTGTTAAAAATAATTAAGTACATTACCTATAAATCATTATACAGAAAAGTAACAGTCTAATAATAGAAATATAAATCTGTTTATTTTACACTAATTATTTTCTAAATATAGATTAGTTGATAAATATGATTTTACTTATTACATGCAACTCCCTTGACGAAAGCATTAAATGACTCTTCTCATCAAATTCTTGAATGTATTAAGAGAAGTTGTATTATCAGAAAGACATTATTTCATACAAACTAATTTCATGGTCAGAACTTCTCTCTTCCATGACTTTAAGAGTCCCTAATTTATAAAAGTCGACACAGACATTATCTTCTTTCGGTTTTCTCAGCAGAACAAAATAGAGTAGTTTATATATATATATATATATATATATATATATATATATATATATAACAAGTAAAGTACCCCCGTTACGCCAAATGGCGTATTGGGAATATGGTGTTAGTGACCATAAATTTTACAGACCTTCGGCACATGATTTTCGGGGTAATGTGATCGGTATTACGCCCACGCCGCTTTACTTACCCAGAAAAATCCGGTACCCATTTAAGACTGGGTGAACCGGAAGCCGTCGGTTAGGATCGAACCCTACCCCTTGTCCTTTGTAGTCCAGTTCACTAACCACTGAGCTATCTCGGCTCCCATATATATATATATATATATATATATTTATACATATTTGTTTACACGTAGCTATATAATCTCTATTTCGAGTTTCTCTAACTGAACATTTGTTAACAGGTTTCAACAATTATCAATACATAATTTTTCTACGTGCAACAGACAGAAACTCAGAAAGGTATCATGTGTCATCTAATAATAAAATCTAGCATATATGTGCCAATATGACTTCCACTGGCACCAAGAAATTAAAAAAAAACATGTATTTATAATTGTAAATCTTAAACATGTACATTAATACATTAATACATTAATACATTAATACATTAATGCATTAATACATTAATACATTACATTAATACATTAATACATTACATTAATACATTAATACATTACATTAATACATTAATACATTACATTAATACATTAATACATTACATTAATACATTAATACATTAATACATTAATACATTAATACATTAATACATTACATTAATACATTAATACATTACATTAATACATTAATACATTACATTAATACATTAATACATTACATTAATACATTAACACATTACATTAATACATTAATACATTACATTAATACATTAATACATTACATTAATACATTAATACATTACATTAATACATTAATACATTACATTAATACATTAATACATTAATACATTAATACATTAATACATTAATACATTAATACATAACTAATGAAGTCATTCCTTTATAGATTTCTCCACCATCGGACATTTCTTGCTTATTTTCCTGTAAAAGATTATAACATAAACATGTGATTTCTTTGATATAAGATAGTTCTTTAAAAATGTAAAGTAAATTCAAAATAGGAACGAGTAATAATTTGATGATAATGTAGTTGTTTTTTGTGTCTTGATAATGATTATTTCTACTGGTAAGATGTTTCTTGTTCCTACACATTTGATAAGTAATAGCTTTACTTGGATCGTTGATTGTACATTATAGTTATGTAGAAGTTTCTGCTGTTTATCAGCTGATATTTTAGTTACCCTGTCCTGCTACAAGCACAAAATATGGTTTAGATATGGGCATCAAAAAGATTAAAACTGTGATCATAAACACAGATAATACTCAAAACCTACAAGTGGCATATGCAAGTTGAAGGAATAGACATGGAGACAGTTCAGATCTACAGCTACCTTGGACATACTATAACCAGTGATGGAAAATGTACAACTGAAATAAACAAAAGAATAGGAATGGCAAACAGTAATTTTAATGTCATGAAAAATATACTAACATCAAAACGAATAACACCAGGGCTAAAACTAAGAATAGCAAAATGTTATATCTTCTCAACATTCCTGTATGGTGAAGAAACATGGACATAGAGAAGAAAAAAAATAATAGTAAATTGAAGCCTCTGAAATATGGATTTATAGAAGAATAGTAATAATTTGATGGAAAGACAAGAAAACAAATGATGAAATCTTAAAACAATTAAAAATGAAAATAGAACTAATAAAAACAATTCAAACAAGACAACTAATCTTTTTGGGAGCACATTAGAAGACACAACAGCCTACTAAAAGTAATCTTGGAAGTGAAATTACAAGGTAAAAGAGGCAGACCAAGACTAACATGAACGAGTAAAATTAAAAGATGGATAAGTCAGCATATGACAACCTGCACCATCAAAGCAAGAAACAGAGCAGAATGGCGCTCCATGGTAGCCAACCTTCGTTGCGGAGACGATTCTCAATAGTGAATGATGATTCGTATTTTTGCAAAGAGATTTCATCTTTGCAACAATCGCTGCAGTTTGTGTTACTCTAATCACGAATTGTTGAGGTTTCGAGTCTTCATCGCTGTCAATGTTTCCTATATTGGTAAACTTATCAACTGATACTGTTTCTAGATCTTGTGCATTTAATTTGATGTTTGTAACAAAGCTCCCAGAGTTATTGGTCATGATTTTTTTTTCAGCCTTGACCTCCACGCCATATGTTGTAGACGTTTTATTTGTTTGTTTGATTAAATCTGTTAATTCTATTTTGTTCCAGCTGAACAGTCGATATCATCAGCAAACTGTAGTTTGATAACACATTCCAACCAATAAAATTGACCTTTTCAACCAAAAAAGCTTGTCAAATCATTGGACAGTTATCACCACTATTGTCCAACAAGGAAATAACTCTAGAGGTAAAACGAGCACTGTACAATACAATCTTCATCCCAACGTTGTGCTACCAATGCCAGTCCTGGACCTTAGATGCAAGAACAATAAGAAAAATAACCTCTACTGAGATTAAATGTGTCAGACGAATGACAGAACACAGTCTGGGAGATAAGATCAGAAATAAAGAACTGAGAAAAAATGCTAGGAATAGCCCCCGTCATAGAATATATAAAGAAACAACAGATACAATGGTTTGGCCACGTGACAAGGCAGAAAGATCAAAACACAACGCTACGAGCCTTCAGTAAACGTTGTGAGAATACCAGACCCAAGGGTCGACCACGAAAAAGATGGATCGATGGAATATTAGAAGCACTAGGAAACATAACAGCAGCAGAGGCGAACAGAAGAGCAAAAGCATGCAAATTATATCTCCCCTCGACGCTGAAGGCAAACGAGGAAGGACAGAAGAAGAAGACGAATAAGGCTGATCTTACTTTCAAGGTCATCTAAAGCATCGGTTTTGATGCTTTCCAAGAAGATGTTGAAAAAGATAGAGAGAGTAAAGCAAAAGTGTCCAACTCCAATTGTTGGTCTGAACCCTCAACCTCTGGTTCGGTTTTCAGTGAACTACTGCGCTTGTCGTATCGATGTTTTATACTGTCAGCCATGTTGGCACTACAGTTGTACTTCGCCATCGCTTTCTTAATGCTTTAACATAAGTTGTCTTGAAATCTAGGAACACATGATTGGTCTTGTTTGTGTTGGAGACTTTCCTCTCAGAGAAACCTACGATTGAAGATCTGTTCTTTTATCCTTCCAACCTTATAGGAAGTCGGAATGTTCCTCTGAAAGGATCAATTCGGTTTGTAGTTTTACTCGCTTGAGTATAATTTGTAAATATTTTTCTGTATTTCCTATTAGTAAATTGTTAAAGTTAATTAAATGTGACGATAAACCACAAAAAGAAATGAAAACCCAAATTTTAAAAATATTCATGACACATCTTACATTTTGAAATTTAGATAACACAGAGAGGAAAAACATTAATCAAAGATAACATGTGTATATGTTAGACATTATAGTGAAGGATAGCAAAAATAAAGAACTCTACCTTGATAGTAACAAGATAGAAGTATTTGTAACAACAAAGAAAAAGACATCACCCCCCCCCCCCCAATGCACAATAAAGACAAGTGGAGCAATATTAAAACAGATTAATGAATTTAAATGTGGATATATAGAAGAATAGGTAGAATTGGATGGAAGGAAAAGAAAACAAATGACAAAGTCTTAAAACAACTAAAAATGAAAAGAGAACTTCTGAACACAATTAGAACAAGACAAATGCGATTCTTAGGCCATGTTAAAAGACACAACAGCCTACTGAAAGTGATCCTGGAGGGGAAAATACAAGGTAAAAGAGGCAGAGGCAGACCAAGATTAACATGGACGAGTAACATCAAAAGATGGACAAATCAACCGATGACAACCTGCACCATCAAAGCAAGAGATAGAGCAAAATGGCGCTCCATGGTAGCCAACCTTCGTTGCGGAGACGGCACTCAATGATGATGATGAATGAATTTAAATTTTTGGGAACAATGTTAACCTCAGAAGGTGGATGTACAACAGAGGTGAGATGCAGAATGGCTCAGGCAAAAGCAGCTTTCCACACAAAAAAAACGAGGAGGATACTGTGTAATCCATTTTTGACAATAGAAACAAGAAAAAGATTTCTTAAATGTTATGTAGAGCCAGTCTTAACAAATGGATGTGAATAATGAATATTAGGACAACAGACAAGAAAATCACTGGAGGATGTACAAATGTGGTTTTGCAGACGAATATTGAGAATACCATGGACAGCTAAGAAGAGTAATGAAAACGTTCTGAAGGAGGCCAAAGCAAAAAGAGAGCTAATTTCCAATATTAGGAAGAAACAATTATCATTTTTGGGATGTAATGAAAAGAGAACAGCTGGAATATATTGTAACAACTGGGAAATTGAGGGACGAAGAGATAGAGGGAAGCAAAGAGAAAATATGCCAGACAGCTGAAGAGAATGGCTTAACAGAAGGTCAACAACAGAAATGGTAAATAATAGTTTAGATCGAACGTTGTGGAGAGACATGATCACCTACGCCAGCAGGCTTGGTACATGATTATAATTATATATATATATGTGTGTGTGTGTGTGTGTGTGTGTGTGTTGCATATGTGTGTATGTACATTTGTAGTACCTGTAGCGTTGTTTGCGTCATCTTCGTCACTTCCGTTATCATCGTCTTTAATAAAAGTTCCTTTACGGATGTCAATGTAGCCTCTTACTGACGTCACAGGAGATTGAACGGTGTTCAGGTTTGAGCCAGACTGAGAGTTCTCAACATTAGACCTGATGTTGGTGACGTTTATTGTTGTGGACCTAGCAATAAAAATTAAAGATTAACAAAATTTGACAAATACATAATTTGATGTCGGACAGAAATATTACAAGATTATGTAGTCAACGCGTTGAACAGAACTCTTATCTTCCATCGGTTCATTACCTCAGCTACTTTCAATCAGTAAATATCACATCTACGCTCCACAGATCCAGTGTCTTAACTACCTTTAGTTAGCAAACGTTATGTTTGCATCACAGCAGTAACCAGGGTTCTCTTACAGACAATGTCTGGTAGCTTCTAATTTCACTGTTCATAACGATACCATTATTCCTTTATTTTGAAAACAATGAATTGCGATGTTCCCACAATCACTTCCAGTCTGTTCTTGATTAAAACTTTGTCGCAACTAACTAATTAATTAATCAATTAATTAACTAAATTGCTAGCTAGCTAACTAACTAGCTAACGAACTAAATAACCAACTAACTAAATAACTAACTAGTTCACTAACTAAATAGCTACATAGCTAGCTAACTAGCTAACTAATTATCTAATTAACTAGCTGACCTATTTAGCAAGTTAGCTAAATAGCTAGTTAATTAGTTAGTTAATTAGCTATTTAACTATCTACTTAGCTACACTATCTAGCTACGTTTCATTCATTTCTCTATCCAAGCTGGATCAGTTGTTTTCAGTATTCCCTTATACCAACTACACGTCATGTTATTCGACTATTCAACAATACCAGGACATCGAACTCGGTATTCCATGTCGATGAATCACATCTCCAATAGTTTTCATGTCACTATTAGGGGATCTAACACAACGTCACTACCTTATCAAGCCCGAATGGGTTCAGTGCTTTATTTGTCTTCATGGGTCTAGTACATTACGTACTTTCCTTTGGTCTAGTACAGGGTGTTTATAAAGTCTCACTACACTTGGTATCTAGGTCAATTTGAAAAAAAAATGTTTATGACGTCATCACAATATGTGCTCCCACTGTCAATGAAATTTGTTGAATAAGTTTATTGCTACTGGAAATGTGGAAGATGCTCCACGATCTGGTAGGCCTGCTGTGAATGATGAAATATGTTTAGATATCCAAGACAGAATCCTTAAAAGTCCAGACAAGTCATTAAGAAAACTGTCGCAACAAGTGAACTTACCATTGAGCACATATTGTGATGACGTCATAAACATTTTTTTCAAATTGACCTAGATACCAAGTGTAGTGAGACTTTATAAACACCCTATACATCACGTACCCTTCACGAGTACAATGTTTAATATATTCTTCAGTGGTTCAGTCTTCAGTCTATCCTCGTTTGACCTATAGTTTAATTTATTTGTAGTGGATATAATATCGCATCTTTACAAGCAATTTTCAGGGTAAGAGGTACAGTCCTACACTATCCGGGAAGAACTGGAGTCGTCAGTCGCTGGACACTTCGAGACTTGCTGAGGAGGGGATCTGAGCACCTATGGATATGTTCGGAGTGCAATGATGATGACTCGCTAATAACTCAATAACTATCCAGGAGATACTTGTCTTAATAGGAAAATACAGATACACAATCTATTCCCGAGTTGTGATCGTAACAATATGCTATAGTCATGAGTACATATGTGTGGAAGACATCGCCAATGATAGCTATTTTTTTAGATAGCTGAGTTGGCCGTGTGCTCTAGCGTTTGGTTTCTCGTAGCAAGGCGCTGTGCCAAGGAGTACGGGTTCGATCCTGCTTAGGACCATATAGTGTTGTATGCTTTTTTTTTTTCCCTGTTGTTGGTTATTAATTATTGTTTACCGAAAGCTGTGAAAGCACCTCTTCCCCTAAAATGATTCACCGATCTATCGCCTCGGAAGTTTTCCTCCACAATAATATTCATTTATTATTATTTGCACCCATTTATACAACTTGGGTAAAGCGCTTAATTTCTCCTCTATGAATTATGTGACGTATTTTCTCTTTATGAGTGCAAACCTCATCTATCCTTTATGGGTCGAAGGCCGAATATGTATTTCCAAAGTTCAATCACCCATAATCCTTCTATGATCAACGAATCATTCACCGTGAATGTACGTAACGTTATATGTCTGTCCTTCTACTTCTTATCTTACTCTTGCATTTCTTATTCTTATCTTTTCTTTCAACCTTAACCTTCACCGGCTTTTATTCGCCTTTTCCTTGCCTACTTCGTTATCACTTATCAGTCCTTAGTTTAGTTTAGTTTAGTTTAGTTTTAGTTTAGTTTTAGTTTTAGTTTAGTTTAGTTTAGTTTAGTTAAGATTAGTTTAGTTTAGTTTAGTTTAGTTTAGAGTTTAGTTTAGTTTAGTTTTAGTTTAGTTTTAGTTTAGTTTAGTTTAGTTTAGTTTAGTTTTAGTTTAGTTTTAGTTTAGTTTAGTTTAGTTTTAGTTTAGTTTTAGTTTAGTTTTAGTTTAGTTTAGTTTAGTTTAGTTTAGTTTTAGTTTAGTTTTAGTTTAGTTTAGTTTAGTTTTAGTTTAGTTTAGTTTAGTTTAGTTTAGTTTAGTTTAGTTTAGTTTAGTTTAGTTTTAGTTTAGTTTTAGTTTAGTTTAGTTTAGTTTAGTTTTAGTTTAGTTTAGTTTAGTTTAGTTTTAGTTAAGTTTAGTTTAGTTTAGTTTAGTTTAGTTTAGTTTAGTTTAGTTTAGTTTAGTTTAGTTTAGTTTAGTCAAAGATTCATACTCATTGCACATCGGACATGTACATAAGTGCATAGATTACATCCCCAGTATGTTCCTCAGTGTGTGTGGACTGAAGACTCCGGTTCTGCGTTGATTTGTTATTCTTCTCTGCTACCCAGCACTGAGCTCCTTTCTGGCATCTCCAGTTTTGACCTGATGCTCGTGCAGTCTTTATGTGGTTGTATATTAAGTTATAATTTATACATTGTTTAACAAATAGATTTTATAGTGATGGGGAAAGGCGTGACGCACGTATGTTTCTATATATGCTACCATAGACATACGAACAAAAATCTAATAAAGAACCCCTCCTGTCTGTGTCGAATGAAAAAGCATTGCGCAGGTGTCCATATTTTGGGTTCCTATGTTTGAGCACGTTGTCACCTGTTATCAATATTAGAGAAAGGTGTCAGGCTAAAAAGAGGCAAATAATCGGGGGGGGGGGGGGGGGGGGTGGGTGTGTCGAGCAGATGTCATCAAACAGGTCTGTGGGCTTACTAATATCAGCGTTGGTGAGGAGTGGATACCAGTGCCTACGTCATTCAAGGGGACTTTCTCATGTATTGTCACACTCGACAGGAAAAGTAGGGAACAGAACCCGGTCGTGGTTAATGCTGAACAGACGGATCTGTAAGACGACACCAAAGAAGTGCATGGGTATTTACTGCACGCTCGGCAGGCAGAATAGCCAAGGAAGACAGTGGTGCATACGTCATGACCACGAGTAGCATGACAATGGAGGTGATGGCAGTGACCAAGGCATTCAAATGGTTAGAGTCACAAGACTACACCCACGCATGTATACTGAGTGATTCGATGAGCATGATAAAAAAAAGTGGAGGCGGGCTTTGTACGCATGCAATGGGTAGAGTCGTTGCAGAAATCCAAAATACGTAAGGTCACCTTTGTCTATGTCCCTGGACTTGCGGGAGTACGG
Source organism: Megaustenia siamemsis (assembly GCA_032433765.1). Classification (NCBI taxonomy): domain Eukaryota; kingdom Metazoa; phylum Mollusca; class Gastropoda; order Stylommatophora; family Ariophantidae; genus Megaustenia; species Megaustenia siamemsis. Next base: position 10,994,722 of record JAVIAB010000101.1, read on the forward strand.
GGAAATGAAAGAGCGGACAGGTTGGCTAGTAGCGCTGTCGTTGAGGACGGGCAACCAATGGATCGGACGGACATCATCAATGCCTTCCGAGATGTGGGAAGAGCACATGACTTCGGCAAACACAGATACACGTCAGATGGGACGCACCAAGATTAAAGCTGTTCGCGTTCGTGCCATTGTGTAAACAGTGTTGACTTTGAACATCACGCTATCTGTTGTCACAGCGAGTTGGCGGACTTTTAGAAATGTGGCCACGGGTTTGATAATAAATGTTTGTACACAGTTCGTTGACCACAGCTGTTGATCAAGCCTTTATTCTGCTGGCTTCGTGCTGGACCTTGGAAGCTAATGACCTAACTTGTGCAGACGGTTGGTTTGGGGCAAATTGTACGTTACAATGTCACTGCTATAATGGCTTAGTTTGTGACAAAACTACAGGGACATGCCCAAACAATGACAGTTGTCAGCACGAATATTTCGGACCCCAGTGTCAGTACTTGGATCTCGTTTACAAATACGCCCAAAAATCTGAACCTACTTCCCTGTTTGATAACAACGACACCACATGTAATCCGGACACAGATTCTACATCAGTTGAGGCAACTCTCAATCAATCTTTGCCGTTCTCCTGGTTTAGGATTTATGTGAATGACTTAACAATCCGGACAATTTCACGGTAAAACTAAATGGTTCTGCCTCATGTAACATTGAATCAAGGTTTGTAGTTAGTTCGCACGAGATTGGTGTCTTTTGCTCTGGGGCTGGTCTGATCAACAAGTTACGGATTGAATGGTTGCAAATATCTGCTCCATCGACATTGGCGGGGTTCGGAATGTGGCTCTCAAACAGAACACAAACCAGACTGACACATTTAATGCTTATTATACAGGCGACGGATGTGGACCAGAGGCCGCAGTTAACGGAAAACAAAGACCAATCTCTATGACAATGACTGCACACACACACAATTGAGAAGTGGAACAAATTCTGTTTACTGGTATCTGAACTATGCCACGTCCCAGAAGATTCACACCATTCAAATTTATCATCGAGCTAGCACTATGATTCGGGTAAAGAATGCCACTCTAAAGGCTCTCTCTGACAGTGGAGGCGTAGTGTTCCAGTATAATGATATATCATACCCTAATGTTTCTGTGAACACTATTGTAGTCACTACACAAACGCCAATGGCACACATTAAGATTGAGTTCTCACCGAACGTTTCGCAGGCCGACAGTGCACTGACGGTGTGTGAGGTGCAAACATTTACAGACACCTATTGTCTGGACGGGCATTCTTGGTCGTTTTGTGCAGTGTGTAGTGTGTGTTGCAAAGGCTGCAACTTCATCATCGGTACGTGTCACGGCAACTGTTCACATGGGATCTATGGACACGACTGCTCCGGGTCTTGTCTCAGTGTCTGTCCTTTATGCGAGGAAAAATTCGGAAAATGCCTACAATGTAAACATCCTGGCTACACCAGTAATGACACTTGTCCCGATGGTAATTTTGGGCTACAGTGCAAACAGACGTGTTCTGAAGGCTGTGACATCATATGTGACTCGGAAGGTGAAGACTGTACGTGCAAGTAAACGTACTACGGGTCAGACTGCACTCTCAGATGTCCGGACACCTGTTTCAACGACATCTGTGTACAGTCAGCCGGGAACTGTACATGCAATGAAATGTTCTACGGGTCAGACTGCACTTTCAAATCTCCGGACAACTGTTTGAACGTAACCTGTGAACAGTTAATCTGGGCCTGCGTCTCGTATGTCGATGATTCCCACGTTAAGAAGAGTCTGCCGACTACAACAAACCCAAGCATATGGATACCTTAATGTGTTTCTGTGCTAGACATGGTTCACTTCTTGGTGTTTTTCCGTGAAGCTATGGCTCATATCTTGATGTGTTTCTGTGCTAGCCATGGCTAATATCTTAGCTTGTGTGTATGTGTGTGTGTGTGTGTGTGTGTGTGTGGTGTGTGTGTGTGTGTGCGCGCGTGTGTGTGTGTGTGCTGGCCATGGCTCATATCTTGATGTGTGTCATGTTAGTCATATCTCATATCTTGGTGTGTCCGTATCAATCATGTCTCATATCTTTATGTGTGTCTGTGTTTAGTCATATCTTAGTGTGTATCTGTGTTAGTCATGTGTCATATCTTTGTGTGTGCATGTGTGGGTTAGTGATATCTCATATCTTTGTGTTCATGTTTATGTTAGTCACATCTCATATCTTTGTGTGTGCATGTGTGGGTTAGTCATATCTCATATCTTTGTGTGTGCATGTCTGTGTTAGTCACCTCTAGTGATTCGGGCAGAAGGTGCCCGTAAACCTGAGAGGGCCGACCATCTAAGTGCAGAATCCCCCTACAGAAAAGATCATCTGCTGCCTTGCAGGAAGATTGGGGACAATCAAAGGCTAAGGAAAGCGAACCTGAATAAAATGCTGGCTGAAATTGGATGCACTGGGCCACTGGCGCAGAACACAGTGCAACGTTTTAACGGGTGTTCAATCAGAGTGGATCTGGCAGACTCTAATTGTGATGTTCTGTCTGTGGGGGCGATCAACACACTTAACCTGACAGCTGACTTCATGTGAGAGTCTGGAATCCTACTCTGATTGAGTCCTGATCGCAGAGAGAGAGAGAGAGAGAGAGAGAGAGAGAGAGAGAAAGAGAGATCCACGTCACTTCTTCGGATGATGGATATTGGAGTTAAGATGGGCACAGCCAGAAATGAGAAACTTGGTGGCCGTGTAAGAAGACTTATCAACCAACATAGAACTGGAGTCGTCAGTCGCTGGACACTGAGGGAATTGCTGAGGAGGGGATCTGAACACCTATGGACATGTTCGGAGTGCAATGATGATGACCCGCAAATAACCCAATAACTCAATATCAATATTACTTTAATTGCGTCTTTTTTCCCAGGAAAAAAAGTGTGTTTCAAATTATGATTATGTGAATCTCTCTCTCTCTCTCTCTCTCTAACTCTCTCTCTCTCTCTCTCTCTCTCTGCGTTCAGGACTCAATCAGAGTAAGGATTCCAGACTCCCACATGAAGTCAGCTGTCAGGCTAAGTGTGTTGATCGCCCCACAGACAGAACATCACAATTAGAGTCTGTCAGATCCACTCTGACTGAACACCCGTTAATACGTTGCACTGTGTTCTGCGCCAGTGACCCAGTGCATCCGATTTCAGCCAGCATTTTATTCTGGTTTGCTTTCCCTAAACTTTGATTGTCCCCAATCTTCCTGCAAGGCAGCAGATTGTCTTTTCTGTAGGGGGATTCTGCCCTTAGATGGTCGGCCCTCCCAGGTTTACGAGCACCATCTGCCCGAGTCACTAGAGGTGACTAACACAGACATGCACACACAAAGATGTGAGATGTGACTAACACAGACACGGACACACAAAGATGCGAGATGTGACTAACACAGACACGGACACACAAAGATGTGAATCTAGAATCAGTTGATCATGATAGCAAGAGACCTTTTATCATTTGTTTTATGCCGTTTCCTTGTCACAAATAATGATGAATACATGAAAATTTGTTGTATTCATTTTCTGTTTTAAATACATAAGTTGCCTATAACTTTAAAAGAAAAAAAAACTGTCAGTTTGAGACAAGAACTAGAGTACATACATGACAAGTGTCCAATTCTGGTATTCAGCTTTCACGTAGTGTAAGCAATTTGTCTCCCAACCTTCTCTGTGTTTTGGAGAAAACTTGACCCAGTGGTTTTCAACCTGTTGTTTGATCGTGTCCAAATACCGAGAACTTTGACCACTAATGTCACAGGATGCGTATAATGATGAACAGGACTTGGGGGTGGCTGGCATTGTTGTAGCTGGCACTGTTGTTACTGGCACTGTTGTGGCTGGCATTGTTGTTACTGGCACTGTTGTGGTTGGCACTGTTGTGGCTGGCATTGTTGTTACTGACACTGTTGTGGCTGGCATTGTTGTTACTGGCACTGTTGTGGCTGGCACTGTTGTGGCTGGCATTGTTGTAGCTGGCACTGTTGTGGCTGGCACTGTTGTGGCTGGCATTGTTGTGTTTGGTGTTGTAGTTGCTAGCACTGTTGCAACTGGCACTGATGTGACTGACATTGTTGTTGCTGGCACTGTTGTTGCTAGAACTGTTGTGGCTGGCACTGTTGTGGCTGGCACTGTTGTTACTGGCATTGTTGTGGCTGGCACTGTTGTTACTGGCATTGTTGTGGACAACACTGTTGTTACTGGCATTGTTGTGGCTGGCACTGTTGTTACTGGCATTGTTGTGGACAACACTGTTGTTACTGGCATTGTTGTGGCTGGCACTGTTGTTACTGGCATTGTTGTGGACAACACTGTTGTTACTGGCATTGTTGTGGCTGGCACTGTTGTTACTGGCATTGTTGTGGCTGGCACTGTTGTTACTGGCATTGTTGTGGACAACACTGTTGTTACTGGCATTGTTGTGGCTGGCACTGTTGTTACTGGCATTGTTGTGGCTGGCACTGTTGTTACTGGCATTGTTGTGGACGACACTGTTGTTACTGGCATTGTTGTGGACGACACTGTTGTTACTGGCATTGTTGTGGACGACACTGTTGTGGTTGGCACTGTTGAAGTTATTAGACATATTAAAATTAAATTGCTGCTCTTCACAAAACAAACAAATATAAACCACAATTAAAACCACACCGACTACCATGATTTCTTACCCATCCCAACACTAAAGATTACGCAAAATCATCCTTTTCATCTGACAGAACCGTCTACAGTATAACATCCTTCTTTAGCCTAAATGACAAATAGTAAAAGAAATTAAACTTTGCAACCTTGCAAGGCCAAATATTTTTTTACCAAACCATTTCCTACTTTTTTGGGTAAAATTGTAACATAAATTTAAAATGTTTAATGTCTATTTAAAAGTAAAATATTGTGGGCACGTGTATTTCGTTTCAATTCAATTTTTCCCCCACACCATAGACCGGGGTGTATATTTATTGGTCAATCAACAACTTGCGCTGGTTTTGACATTTAGGCCATAGGGTACCCATCCCTGCTCTATATATATTTTTTTTTAATTTGAAGCACTTCCTTAGACCATGCAGGACAGCAAAAGAAAAAATTGTACAAATCTGGGGAAAAAATATGTAAATCAAAATACTAAGAAAGAGAACTAAACTTAGTGTGTTCAAGTCAAACGTATTATCAACATTTACTACGCATGTGTAAGCTGGAGAACAACAAAAGAGATTGAGAGAAAACTAAATGCTTTTATAATGCCTAAAAATGATACTCTGTATACAATGTAATGTAGAGATAATAATATAGAGATAACTAATATAGAGATAATAATATAGAGATAACTAATATAGAGATAAGAGAAAATGGTCATGCAAACAACGATCTCATCTACAATTAGGAAGAGAAGATTGGTATATGTCGGACATGTGTTGAGAAGAGACAATAAAAGAATTTCAAAATAGGCTCGTCTATAGAAAACACTGTGATACAGAAAAAGAGGTAGAGCTAGAAATAAACACACAAAAATAACACTTAAACGAGAAGCAAAGTTGGCAGGCATAGACTCATTAGACAAGGTCCAACATCTCGCCAAGAATAGAGATGGATGGCGAAAAACACTACAAGCCCTAAGCAACGTCTAGCGACTATGGAAGGATAGAGAATCAAGAACTATGATTGAACTATGCAGAAATGTTTTATTATTTAATTAGCTGGCAGTTGACCACTTTTGTTTCATTGTTTCATAGCAGAGGATTGTTTTATATTTGAGCAGCTAAGAAAATACTTTTCTTAAGACTCACCATTGCAAGCAAATCTGCTTGGAGCTACATTTCTTTATTTCGTTTTACAAATTTGAGGATACATATATTGCAGCAAGGTAAAACAAATTCATTTATCCGTTAAAAACTGTGCGTGTGGAATGGGAACTTACAAAAAAGATTTAAAAAAAATTAAAATGAGAGTTAGGAAAGTTGTGTGAGAATCCCTCTTATAGCTAAGTTGGAGACAGATATAAGAGTGCAAGAAATGTCACGACAGTTTAAATGAAGACATCACCAAGTAGGAACACACTTGTTTTACATTTTGTTTCTCTGAAGGATAATGTGTCCACTAATCGCACTTTATAAAATACTCATTAATTACAATAATAAAATAATAACAACAAGCAATATTTACCGTGTCTAGACGTTCTCCCCACAGTCAGTGTGAATACGCTCTCTATTCTACTGGTTCTGGTGATTTCTTTATACGTATCTTTTCTTAATTCGAATTCAGAGCTCTGGATTGGTAGTTTAGTTTTGGTCGTATAATTATAGATTGGTTCAGATGAATTCAGACATAGTTTACCAAAGCCTTTGATGGTTTCCTCTTCGCGTTGTCGTTTACCTCTACTTTGTAGTAGGGTGCTTAGAGGCATGTATCTACGCTCAGACATTCGGTGTCCACATAGTTCTGACCTGAAATTCGCATCATCCCAATCTCCATATTTTTCCCTTTCTTTTGCATAAGCTCCAGCTTTGGTGAGGATATCATTAACCTCTACATGACCATTCATAGTACTTAAATGTAGTGGAGTTAGCTGTCTTATGTCTTCAACATTTACAGTAGCTCCAGCTTTGACAAGGATTTCTGTAATATATGTGTACCCCTTTGATGCACTAAAATGTAGTGGCGTTCGCTTGTTAATATCTTGAGCATCAACTGCAGCGCCAGCTTTGATGAGAATCTCAACAACATCTATATGACCCGTCAAGACACTGAAATGTAATGGAGTACTGTTAGTCATGTCTTGAGCATCAACATCAGCCCCAGCCTTAAGAAGAGCATCAACAAGTTGTGTGTCCCCAACCTCAGCACTCAGGTGTAATGGAGTTTTATTGGACGTGTTTCTCTTGTTAACATAATCTCTAGCGATGTGAATAATGTTACCATTTATTATCTGAGCAGCAGCATCAAGAGAACAATCCCAGCCCTGATAACCATCCTTAGCTTCAGCAAATCCCTCAATTTTGCGTTGTCTGAGATTCCCATGATGATGATGAATAATTATTTTATGGCATTCTAAAATTGCGATGCCTCCATCAGATAATAATTGAAACAATTTTAAAACGAGATTATGCTCATCATTCACTGGGGGTGGCGGAGGTCGTCTTGGAAATGTACCTGTCTTGAGCTGTGAAGAATCTGACCAGCTGAAACTGCATGAGTTTTCCATCTGTTGAAGATATTGGAAGTAAATGTACATAAATTACTGACCTGCTCCACTAAACATAAATCTATGATTATAAGTAAAAATTAAAGTACCCCCGTCACGCCAAGTGGATTGTAGGGAATACGGTGTTAGTGACCATAAATTGTACAGACCTTCGGCACATGATTTTTGGGGTAATGTGGTCGGTATTACGCCCGTGCCTCTTTACTTTCCCAGAAAAAAAATCCTGTACCCATTAAAGGCTGGGTGAACCGGAAGCCGTCGGTTGGGATCGAACCCTACCTCTTGTCCTTTGTAGTCCAGTTCACTAACCACTGAGCTATTGCGGCTCCCTTAAATATGTGATTATCGTTAATTGTTATTATGGGCCCTATAGAAAACTCGCGACACACCTCGTGAATTAGACAGCAAACCGTAAGGAAGGCTAACAATTCCATGGGTTGTCAAAGCAATTTAAAATTTGAAGTAAATGTATGTGTTTGTACATAAAATAAATTCAAAATAAATTGGAACTTATATTTTTCTCCAGCTTTTACCACTGACGAAGTCCCTATAGACTAGGAACTGAATTTTGCGTGTTAATCCGTTTTTCCCCTGGCAGCCGTGTGCTCAAGGGTCCCTCGACGCACAGGCAGATAACTCCGACTTCGGAGGTACTCATATTTTTTTCCCTCGATAAATAATTGCCGTTTCAAGCCGGGCCTCGCTGCTGAGATCAGGGGTGGTTGCCCAAGAGAAATCATAAATAAAAATGCCAACTGGTGCAGCTGGGATTTGAACCTACAACCTCTCTGTCTCCGAAATATACATGCAAAATATCTTTCTTGTAATTAATTAATCCCACTTATTGTGCCATTTATACTAGAAACAAATAGACTTTATTTGAGAAGACCGTATTTAGTGGTAGAAGCTGAAGCGTGGCGTTGTTGTTGACAGCTCATGAAAAGCTGTGGACTACAAGAAAAAAAATTGATTGATGAATTCTATTCTAAAAATTCTATTGATGAATTCTATTCTAAAAATTCTATTGATGAATTCTATTCTAAAAATTCTATTGATGAATTCTATTCTAAAAATTCTATTGATGAATTCTATTCTAAAAATTCTATTGATGAATTCTATTCTAAAAATTCTATTGATGAATTCTATTCTAAAAATTCTATTGATGAATTCTATTCTAAAAATTCTATTGATGAATTCTATTCTAAAAATTCTATTGATGAATTCTATTCTAAAAATTATATTGATGAATTCTATTCTAAAAATTCTATTGATGAATAGAAAGAAATTGAAAAATTTTTTAAACGATGTAAAATTGTAACAATGTTGCGCTTTTCATAAAAGAATAAAAAATGTATTTGAGAATGTTGTTGAATGTGATAACACAACTGTAAAGTTCTTGGAAGGAAAGTGAAAAAAATCTAGGTAAAATGCACAATAATATCTCTGTTATGTTTTTCTTATTCATCTTTCTTTCCTTAGTTTTCTTTCAATGTCGAGAAGGGGTATAGTTTCTTCTCATTTTTCTGTTTTCTTTTGACCTCTCTTGCTGTTCAATTTCCTAGTGTTTCAAATATTTCAGCAATCCTTCTTTCTAATTTGTCGGCCTATAGTCTAATGTTCTATTAGTGTTGGATGATAAATCTCTGTCACATATTATTTATAATTCACATATTTATAAATCACATATTAGGACGTGATCACCCTGTTGTCACTTTATATATTCAAATAAACTGCTTATTTTGTCCCTGGTGGAACTTTCTTCTGATGACAGTCTTGTTTACCTGCGCATGGTTCTCAACGTCTGCAATACTCTTCTTCCTCTTCTGCTTCTTTCCTTCCACAATTGCCTATCAGCGTCGAGGGGAGATATAATTTGCGGTCTTTTGCTCTTCTGTTCGCCTCTGCTGCTGTTATGTTCCATTATTGCTTCTAATATTCCACCAATCCATCTTTTTCGTGGTCGACCCTTGGATCTAGTGTTCTCGCAACGTTTATTGAGGGCTCATTGTGTTATATTTTGATCACTCGGCTTTGTCACGTAGCCAAACCATTTTATCTGTTGTTTCTTTGTATATATTTTATTGCAGGGGCTGTTCCTAGTTTTTTTTTCCTCAGTTTTTCATTTCTGATCTTATCTCTCAAGCTGTTTCCTGTCATTCGTCTAACACATTTCACCTCAGTAGATGTTATTTTTTAAAATTGTTCTTGCATCTAGGGTCGAGGACTGGCATTGGTAGCACTGTGTTCTACAGTGCCCGTTTTGCCTCTAAAGTTATTTTCCTGTTGGACAATAGAGGTGATAGCAGTCCAATGATTTGACAAGCTACAAGCTTTGAGGCATATTAAGTCTATTTCTTTCTGCTGTTTGTGAATTGTTGTTTGTCACTAGATTTACTCATCATCATCATGTACCATATCGGTTGGCGTATGCGATCATGTCCTTCCACAAACTTCTATCTACAGTGCATCGTATCAGTTCTGTTGTTGACTGCTTTCCATGCCATGAAACCAAGCTATCCAGTATTTTCTCTCTTTGTCGTCCGCGATCTCTCTATTTCCTTTCATTTTGCCAGTTGTAACCAAGTATTCCAACTTTCCTCTTCTAATGATGTGCCCGAAAAATGTTGATTGTTTCTTTCTGATGTTTTTTTTTTAACCTTATCCGGGTTATGTGAAGCCATTGGAGCAGGTGGTGGATGGTGTGGGAGCTGCCGACAAGTAGTGCCGGTTATGGTCCCCACACCGCGATGGCAGGCAGAGGATCTCGTGTATAGAGACAATGGCTGCGATCTCCGACTAGTACAGTCACTGACAAGAAGGAAAGGAATGGGTAACTACCTTCTTATATTGCCTAGACTATCATGACAAATCACTAGACTTACTAGCTATTTGAATTCCTCTACTTGATTTACTTGTCTACCAATACTCGATCTCTGCTTATCTAAGATTATCTTACACTGAACTTCTTATTGGATTTCCTCTCTCTCTCTCTGGTACTGTACCCTCAGTAATAATCTTCTCCAGATCAGTATCACCATACGTTGAAATATTATGTTTTATGTTCCTTGTTTATTCTTGCCATTGGTATCACAACGTTGCAATGAAGATTTGTGCTTCTGAAGTTCCTTTAGATTCTTATGTTATTTCCTTGTTGGACAGCAATAGTGACATCTGTGCATTGATTTTGACAAATCTTATCCGATGCTTGTGAATTGTCATTCGTTACTAGACTTCCTCCAAGATATTTCGATTCTTACACAGATTATATTTGTCTGCCGTCTATCGTTATGTTGATGTTGTGCTTTTCTTGTCCAATGTTACGTCAGTCCTATTATATGGCTGTGAAACATGGAGAACAACAAAGTTGACAATCATGAAGATACAGACTTTCATTAATGGATGCTTACGCAGAATAAAAGGATGGAAATGGCAGGACAAAATCACTAACATAGAATTATGGAAATGTACCAGTGGATAAAGAGATACAGTGAAGACGATGGTGCTGGATAGTACACACACTGCGGAAGCCAACTGAGAGTATTACACAACAGGCTCTTTTTTTGGAATCGCCAGGAGAAAAGACAAAGAGGAAGACCAAGGAGTTCTTGGAGAAGACAGATCGAAGCATAGGTGAAGATGATGGGGAAGACATGGAATTATCTTAAAAGAATGACAAGAAACAGAACCACCTGGAAAGTGTTTGTTGAAGACCTATGCTCCACAGGGAGCTGAAAGGTAGTAGAAGAAAAAGTGTTTTTCTTTTGCGATGCTCTGTTGTTGTCTTGTTGGCGTTGATTGTTATGATGCTTTGGGTGCCTTTATTTCAAGTGTCTTTACGCTTTATTGCCAAACCTATTGTTCGTAGCCATATGTGTTTCAATGTCTGCCAACAAAACTGTGTCAATCTCTCCTGTTTGAGATGGTTTGGCTAACGTCCAAATGTAATCACGCTAGGTAATGAACATAAGACCTAGATAGAACAGAACGAGATAAGAATTCATATTTTCAAAGCGTTTTTAGGAAACATCTACTAGTTACCGATTTGTGATTAATGAAGGATTAAATTATTAGTTAACTACCAGTTCTTAGTTGATCATTTCTCTTTTGTGGCTGGTGTGGATGGTAACAGTCTGTCTTTCGGGTTTTCCATAATCCCTATACACCCAATGAGGAAAGTCATGACGAGTTAGCACCCTAGTGGCTGGAGGGGAAGGGCGCTGCCCAGCTTTAGGCGGGCGGTAGCTATCCAATCAAGTCGATGGGCTTCTCCCACTGTCGGAAGCAGCCCCTGGCGTCATGCTCTACGGCAAATGGACAGAATGACTTATAGCCGGTAACTGCTGCTTCCCGTGTTGTGACGACACCAAAATGGTGATTCTGGAGTGTCGTCACGACTCGATCAGTCGATCATATAGATTATATAGATCTGTTTACACCTCTATGGCTCTTTAGTAGAAAGAGCCATAGAGGTGTAAACAGATCTATACCTATGCTTCATAGATTATAATCTATGAAGCATAGGTATAGATCTGTTTACACCTCTATGGCTCTTTCTACTAAAGATCTTATGATATATATGGCATTGCTCATTCCTTTACCTCTAACAAAACCACACTGTTCATCACTAATTTCTGGACTGATTTTGTTTCGCACTCTTCGCATGATGATTCTTAGTAATATCTTAGTCATGTGACTCATAAGACTTATTGTGCGATAATCATCGCATTCAATCGCACCAGATTTCTTTGGTAGGGCTATGAATATTGATTTGATCATGTCGCCTGGTATATATCCGCTGTTGTAGATATCATTCAATATTGTTTTTATTATTTCTTTTCCAAAATCACTCATGGCTTCAATCTCTTCTTTAGTTATATTATCTGGTCCAGGAACTTTTCCTGTTTTCATATTGAGCAAGGCGTCTTCCATTTCTTCTTTGAGTATTTCTGGTCCTTCTCCATTATCCTTAATATTTACTTCTGTTTGTTCATCATTATAAAGATCTTTAATGTATTCTGTCCATCGTCCCATTATGCTTTCTTGTTCAATCAACAGTTCTCCTTCCTTTGATTTTAGACATCCAGTTTCTGATTGCGTTTTTCTTCCTGTTAATTCCTCAACCTGTTTGTATATAACTTTAGCATCTCCTTTTTGTTGCATTTCAATCTCTTTGCATCTCTTTTGTAGCCATGTTTCTTTTGCTTCATTGCATTTTAATACAAATTCTTTATTTAATCTCATATACTCATCTTTATTTTCTTTATTTCTTCTTCTTGTATCCATTAGCTGCAAAATGTCATCCGTCATCCATTTCTTTCTTGAATTTGTCCTCACTGGTGGTATGAACTCTTTTGATGTTTGTTGCATTGATTCTTTTAGCATTTCCCACTGTTCATCATTGCTTTGTACCTTCTCTATTGCATTGTACCGGTTCAGAATTGTGATTTTATATTTGTCTTGCAGCTTCTTGTCTGATTTTAGTAAATCTAAATTTAACTTGATGTTAACTGAGGCTCGTTTTGTTGTTTTTAACTTTACTCTAAGCTTTCCCACTATTGATACATGATCACTATTGCAATCTGCCCCTGGTCTAGTTTTCACACACACCAGACTGTTTCTAAATCTATTGCTTATCATTATATAATCAATTTGATTACGTGCGTTGTCTCCTGGGCTTTTCCACGTCCACAGCCGTCTTGGATGTTGCTTAAACCAGGTGTTTCCTATCATGTTGCGTGTTCTTGCCCAGTCAATAAGTTTCTCACCTCTTTCATTCCTCTTGCCTAAGCCATAATGACCAACTATTTCCTCAACTCTTTCCTTTCCTACTTTTGCGTTAAAATCACCTATGGAGTTTTAAGTGGCAAAGCGCAATACTGGAGACTAAATGGATGTCTATAAAGTTGATTAAACCTACCTCAAATATTTCTTCATCACTAAAGCATTCAACTGTTGGAGATCTTGGTGTAGACGAACCGGATAGCGAACTGTGAAGAATGAATGAGGGCTGGGGACAAAAAATTTTCCAAGTTGAATAATTTTACACAGAAATAAAGGTAAAGGTGTCACATACGTGCACAGAAATAAAGGTAAAGGTGTCACGTATATACACAGAAATAAAGGTAAGGGTGTCACATACGTGCACAGAAATAAAGGTAAAGGTGTCACATACGTGCACAGAAATAAAGGTAAAAGTGTCACATACGTGCACAGAAATAAAGGTAAAAGTGTCACATACGTGCACAGAAATAAAGATAAAGGTGTCACATACGTGCACAGAAATAAAGGTAAAAGTGTCACATACGTGCACAGAAATAAAGGTAAAGGTGTCACATACGTGCACAGAAATAAAGGTGTTACATGCGTGCGCAGAAATAAAGGTAAAATTGTCAAAGTTTATGCACAGAAATAAAGGTAAAGCTGTCACGTTTGTGCTCAGAAATAAAGGTAAACATTTCACGTATGTGCACATAAATAAAGGTAAAGGTGTCACGTCTAAGCACACAAATAACGGTAAAGGTGTCATGTCTGAGCACATAAATCAAGATAAAGGTGTGACGTCTAAGCACATAAATAAAGTTGAAGGTGTCACGTCTAAGCAGATAAATAACGGTAAAGGTGTCACGTCTAAGCACACAAATAACGGTAAAGGTGTCACGTCTAAGCACATAAATAACGGTAAAGGTGTCACGTCTAAGCACATAAATAACGGTAAAGGTGTCACGTCTAAGCACACAAATAACGGTAAAGGTGTCACGTCTAAGCACATAAATAACGGTAAAGGTGTCATGTCTAAGCACACAAATAACGGTAAAGGTGTCATGTCTAAGCACATAAATAACGGTAAAGGTGTCATGTCTAAGCACATAAATAACGGTAAAGGTGTCATGTCTAAGCACATAAATAACGGTAAAGGTGTCATGTCTAAGCACATAAATAACGGTAAAGGTGTCATGTCTAAGCACACAAATAACGGTAAAGGTGTCATGTCTAAGCACATAAATAACGGTAAAGGTATCATGTCTAAGCACATAAATAACGGTAAAGGTATCACGTCTCAGCACATAAATAACGGTAAAGGTATCACGTCTCAGCACATAAATAACGGTAAAGGTGTCACGTCTCAGCACAGAAATAAAGGTAAAGGTGTCACTATGGCAGGGTTATTGCATCCATAAAGTTCTATCTTCTTGATTATCTAACTTCTTTTATGGCCTTGATGAGTCTATCTTGTTTTATATATTTTGAGGAGTCGACCTTCAAGAAAGTAACTTCTTGATGAGGAATCTTTTTATAGACTTTTATAGCTTTCGTAGCTTTCCGCTGGCTTGACTTCAGAGGGACACATATAAATATATAACACTCATCATCCTTTTAGAACAAGTATAAACAAAGTTTTTATTAGTTACTTCTACATGTGGTTTTACAAAATCTGTTGTTACTTGACTTAGCTAATCGGCGATGACGAATAGTCAGTAACGTGATCAGTGATCGTATAGTATTCTTAAGTATATCTAAGTTCATTCAGTTCTGTACGTTTCTAAGTTTACTTGTACATCCACGTTTCTCTCGGTGTGACTATCTCTATCCGTTCTCTAAAAATCTCCTTTGGGACTTACTAACATCTAATATCTTGGTATAGTAGGACTACTTTAAACTGTTCTACTTTCTAAGTCCAACTCTTGTCACAATATTCTCTAAACGTACTTGTACATCTAAGTCCTGACTAACATCTCATATCTTGAGGCAGGTATCTACTTTCTTCACTATATTTTCACCGTCTCTCCTATCTGAAGGTCTGTGTCCATCTCCATGTTTCTCCCCTGAATGTCAGAATCTGAATGTCAGAATCTGAATGTCAGAATCTGAATGTCAGTCTGGATCTCAATCTGAGTCTGCCTGTCTCCATCTGAATCCCCCTAGTTCCCAGGGTCTTGGCGTTTAAGTCCCAGGTGACCACACCCCCCGACCACTGATACGGCCTAACCTACGTCTGTTGACCACCACTACTTCTGTAACTCCGCCTTTCTTGACTATGTCCATAGTTTATTACTTTAATCACTTTAGTCGACAACCTGTCAATCTTCTCAAACTTTCTTTTCCCACAACTAAAAACCTACAACTATAACTCCTCCCTTGGCCCTTTGTTTACGCGGGGCAGTTTAATTGTCCGCTTTCATCTCAGGTCTTCTCTGGACTTCAAGGCGTCTGCCGATATAAGAGTT
Source organism: Megaustenia siamemsis (assembly GCA_032433765.1). Taxonomy (NCBI): domain Eukaryota; kingdom Metazoa; phylum Mollusca; class Gastropoda; order Stylommatophora; family Ariophantidae; genus Megaustenia; species Megaustenia siamemsis. Next base: position 11,010,186 of record JAVIAB010000101.1, read on the forward strand.
TCCGGTCTAGTCTTAGTGCTACTCTACTCCGTGTCCACACCTGCGCGACTGGAGCGTATCGCCCCTTCGTCGCGAAACACATAACTGTCTCCGCCAGAGCAAACATTTCTCTGGACCTACAAGCTTCAGACTGGACATCTGTGCGCCTTTACCTGTAATCTAAGAGTTGATTACGACACAGCGACTGAGTTTGGTAGACTTAACGTCTCCTTGCTAATCGTCAAGACTTTCTTAATTTGTACGCCGCCTGAAATTATTCTACCTTTCATCGTCGCCGCGTCGTTCTTTTATTCATCCTCAGAAGATCGTCATTTTTCTCTTTTCATTATCCTACATAGATGAGTCACACTATCACATATAGTCTCAGCACATAAATAAAGGTAAAGGTGTCACGTCTCAGCACATAAATAAAGGTAAAGGTGTCACGTCTCAGCACATAAATAAAGGTAAAGGTGTCACGTCTGAGCACATAAATAAAGGTAAAGGTGTCACGTCTCAGCACATAAATAACAGTAAAGGTGTCACGTCTCAGCACATAAAGGTAAAGGCGTCACGTCTGAGCACATAAATAAAGGTAAAGGCGTCACGTCTGAGCACATAAATAAAGGTAAAGGTGTCACGTCTCAGCACATAAATAACAGTAAAGGTGTCACGTCTCAACACATAAATAACAGTAAAGGCGTCACGTCTGAGCACATAAATAAAGGTAAAGGTGTCACGTCTCAACACATAAATAACAGTAAAGGTGTCACGTCTCAACACATAAATAACGGTAAAGGTGTCACGTCTCAGCACATAAATAACGGTAAAGGTGTCACGTCTCAGCACATAAATAACAGTAAAGGTGTCACGTCTCAGCACATAAATAACGGTAAAGGTGTCACGTCTCAGCACAGAAATAACGGTAAAGGTGTCACGTCTCAACACATAAATAACAGTAAAGGTGTCACGTCTCAGCACATAAATAACGGTAAAGGTGTCACGTCTCAGCACAGAAATAAATTAAAGGTTAGGATTAGAATTAGGGTTAGGAAACTATAGAACATTAGTCTCGTTTTATTTTGTCTACATTTAGGGGAGATCATTTTGATTTTTGTCGCTAAATTCATCATCATCAAGTACCATCACTACTGGCGTAGATGATCATGTCTCTACACAACTTTTGATCTAGACAGTTATTCAACATTTCTGTTGTTGACCTTCTGCCAAACTATTCTCTTAAGCTGTCTGGCATCTTTTCTCTTTGCTTCCCTCTATCTCTTCGTCCCTCAATTTTTCCAATTGTTACAATATATTCCAGTTGTTCCCATCTCATTGCATTGCCAACAAATGATGATTTTTTTTTTTATTCCTAATATTGGATATTAGCTCTCTTTCTCGCTTTGGCCTTTTTCAGAAAGTTTTCATTACTCTTCTTAGCTGCCCATGGTATTCTCAACAATATTCTGTAATACCATATTTCTACATCCTCCAGTGATTTTCTTGTTTGTTGTCCTATTGTCCATGATTCACATCCATATGTTAAGACTGGCTCTACATAATATTTAAGAACTCTATTCTTGTTTCTAGTGTCAAAAATAGATTGCACAGTATCCTCCTCATTTTTTGCAAAGCTGCTTTTGCTTGAACCATTGTGCATCTCACCTCTGTTGTACATCTACCACATGAGGCTATCATTGTTCCCAAATATTTAAATTCATTTTTCTGTTTAAATACTGTTCCACTTGTCTTTATTGTGCATTGCGGTGATGTCTTTTTATTTGCTGTTACCATCACTTTTGTCTTTTTGTTATTAAGGCTAAGTCCTTAATTTTTGCTTTCCTTCACTCTAATGTCTAGTTAGCTCAACTCAAAAATTATCCAAATCTGAACAAATAATGTACGTGTTTATAGTTTGCTACATTAAATCATGGTACATAAAATATCGCGTTGAAAGGAAAATAATTTGAAAATATTGAAGGACACAAACCGGCCAAAACATCACACCGTTTGTTGTCGTTGTCCCCGTCTTCTTATGAGGGCCGCAGGCTGAAATTTCTATATTTTGTTGTGTTCCTGTTTTGTAAAGCTGTCACCATAGCTTGGAGTGTATACCACACCCAACTACTGGCCCTTTGCTTTCAGGTTTACCGCAGCACTCCAATTAGCTGCCTGTTCCCTAATTATTAGATAACTGGATGTAAGCGTAAATGTCACTTTAGGTAAATTGTACAGAAGGTTTGTGTGTTGCCAAAGCCGCGGGGAAAACAATTAATGTTGCTACGATCTGCCAGACAAACTGTAGGGGGAGACTAAGAAGACGACATTGATCTCGAAGTATCTGATCATGACCGCTGAGGGAGGCAACCGCGTTAAAGTTGTGACGTTTTCAGTATTGTGAGCAGGGGTGGTTGTGGGTAAAATGACGTCAACCGTCTATAGCTCGCGTTGCTCTCGTCGTCACAAGCATGGGGGGGGGGGGGGGCGTTAACAGTTGGGAAAGCTCACTGATATCAGGAGAGGGAGGATGTTTGCTGAAAATTCTTCTTGTACGCCAACTAAGTTTTTCGTTTAAGGATGTGCCCATCTTAACTCCTGTCTCTCTCATACGAATCAAAGACGTGGACTCACTGTTGTCGAAGTCCTGTGCCCTTTCCAAACCTCGGATGACATTGATGATGTCCCGCCATATAAATTGGTTGACCGTCTTCAACGATAGCACAGCTAGCCAACCTGTCCGCTGTGGCTTCAAGCAAGAAATATTTACTAGAATACACACAATAACAGCGCAAAAACCTGAAAATTAAAATGGAAGTCTGGACAAAACACTCAGTTCCAACAATTGAGACAAATCAGTTCTATAGTTGCAACTGTCCTTGGTATTCTCAACATTCTTCTGTAAATCCACATTCTCTACATCTTCCAGTGATTTTCCTGTCTGTTGTCCTATTGTCCACGATTCACATCCATATGAAAAGTTTTTCACTACATAACATTTAACAACTCAATTTCTTGTTTTTGTTGTTAAAAACGGAACTGTAATTATATTGTGTATATAAAGCATGTAGAACTTTTATTTACACAAAACCACGACCTGCAGAGTTTGTTAATGTTTGAGGCAAATGGGGGAAAAGAACAATCACCTTTCACACATTTTCACATCAAAATAAGTGATCTTGCCAAAACACCATGAACATTGTTAACTTTTCAATATGGCAGAGCCTTGAAGATATCCAAAGTTCAATACTGGAGACTAAATTGATGTCTATAAAGTCGATTAAACCTACCTCGATTATTTCGTCATCAATAGAATATGCATCTGTTAGAGATCTTGGTGTAGGCGAACTGGGTTGCGCCCTGCAACTCATAAATGAGACTAACCGCTGGAGACAAAAAATGTGCCACAATTGTAGTGAGTTTATAAAATATGTTAAATCAAAATATTTAAATCGAGCAGTCTACATTTATTTACTGCAGCCGTGTTGACTTTTATTATGAACTACCACAAAACATTACTAAAGTCTTTCTCTGAATAAATGTGCACAGATATAGGGGTAAAGGTGTCACGTGCTTGCACAGAACTAAAGGTAACAGATGTGTGTGCTACGTCATCGTAATGGCTCATCGTAAATCCCTAGACCGGACATACGCTAATCTTACGGTCTGTTGTTTGATGTGCGACGGGGATAATCTGACGACTAACTGTGTCTCTATATGTTCGGAATTGGAGTCAACAAAGATGGCCTAACATCATCAAACGTTAAACATTTTTTTTTAAATATGACGATCATAATTTTCAGGAGAACGTAACTTCCGGTATATGGTGGATATGCGGCAGGAACCATTGAAGGCTATGTATGAAAAGTGTTCTTTGTTGCAGTTTTCTCATATTCCAAGTCCGGCTTGTTGCAGGAGCTACTGAGTTAAGTGCTCTGTGCGCACCGTGAGCTGTGTGTCTCATCCGTTTTGATCATGTTTCGATATTCCAATTGTTTACGATGAATGATGATATCGTATGACAGGGAACAGTTGGCTGTGTTCACTTTCTGCGCGTTTTCGCCTTATGTCTTTTGGCGTGTGCTGAGACTGCTACGATGGGGACTACAGTTACCTTTTTTTGTTTGGAAGATGAGATCTTAATTCGGATGATTCCGCTGGCACGGGCGGTTGAGAAATTATGGATTTTGATTCGCTTGCAGTGATACCGGGGCCTTCCATAACCAAATAACCATAGGTAACGGTGTCACGTTTGTGCATAGAAAAAAGGTAAACGTTTCACGTATGTGCACAGAAATAAAGGAAAAGGTATTACGTTTACACACAGAAATAAAGGTAGTGTAACGTCTGTAAATAGAAATAAAGGTAAAAGTGTCACGTGCATGCACAGAAATAAATGTAAAAGTGTCACGTCTGCGCACATAATTAGCGGTAAAGATGTCACGTGCATGCACAGATATAAAGGTTAAGGTTAGAGTTAGAATAAGGGATAGGAAACATAGAACATTAGCCTCGTTTTATGTTTATTTTCTCTACAAGTAGGGGAGATAATTCTGATCTCCGTCGCTAAACTCATCACCATAATCATCAAATACCATGACTCCTGGCGTAGATGATCATGTCTCTACACAATTTTCGATCTCGACAGTTATTCATCATTTCTGTTGTTGACCTTCTGCCAAGCTATTCTCTTAAGCTGTCTGGTATCTTTTCTCTTTGCTTCCATCTATCTCTTCGTCCCTCAACTTTCCCAGTTGTTACAATATATTCCAGCTGTTCCCTTCTCATTACATGGCCAACAAATAATTATTGTTTCTTCCTAATATTGGATATTTGCTCCAATTTTCGTTTGGCCTCTTCATTATTCTTCTTAGCTTTCCACAGTATTCTCAACAATATTCTATAAAACCATATTTCTACAGCCTCCAGTGATTTTCTTGTTTGTTGTCCTATTGTCCATGATTTACATCCACATGTTAAGACTGGCTATACATAACATTTAAGAACTCTTTTTCTTGTTTCTATTGTCAAAAATGGATTGCATAGTATCTTCCTTATTTTTTTGGAAATGTTTTTGCTTTTGCCTGAGCCATTCTGCATCTCACCTCTGTTGTACATATACCATCTGAGGTGAACAATGTTCCCAGATACTTAAATTCATTACATGTTTTAATATTGTTCCACTTGTCTTTATTGTGCAATGCGGTAAAGTCTTTTTATTTGCTGTTACCATCACTTTTGTCTTTTTACTATTAAGGCTAAGTCCTTTATTTTTGCTTTCCTTCACTCTAATGTCTAGTTAGCTCAACAAAAATTATTTAAATCTGAACAAATAATATAAGTGTTTATAGTTTGATACATTAAATCATGGTATAAAAAATATCGCGTTGAAAGGAAAAGAATTTAAAAATAATGAAAACATTGAAAATATTGAAGGGCACCGGCCAAAACGTTAAACCGTTTGTTATCGTTGTCCCCCACTTCTGAAGAAAGGCACCGGCCGAAACGTCGTATTTTGTTCTGTTCCTGTTTTGTAAAGTTGTTACCATATCTTGGAGTGTATACCACACCCCACTACTGGCTCCTCGCTACCAGCTTTACCGCAGCACTACAATTAGCTGCCTGTTCCCTAATTATTAGATAACTGGGTGTAAACGTAAATGTCACTTTAGGTAACTTGTACAGAAGGTTTGTGTGTTGCCAAAGCCGCGGGGAAAAAAAAAATTATTGTTGCAATGATCTGCCAGACAAACTGTAGGGGGAGACTAAGAAGGGTTGAGCCATCGTCCTTCATGTATCTAAGCATGACCGCTGAGTTAGGTGGGGGACGCCTTAAAGTTGTGACGTTTTCAGTATTGCGAGCAGGGGCGGTTGTGGATAAAGTGACGGCAGCCGTCTATAGTTTACGTTGCTCACGTCGTCTCAAGCTTTGAGGGATGTTTTCGGGAAAACCCTATCAGCGGACAGGCTCACTGATATCGGGGGGGGGGGGGGGGGGGCGGCGACGCTTGGGCATGGAGCTTGTTACTACATACTGTTAAATACAAAAACATGTTTTACTTAAATGGACAATTAAAGGAATAAAAACAAAATACGCTATCTAAATTAGATTAATCTCTCTCTCTCTCTCTCTCTCTCTCTCTCTCTCTATTTCTTTCTCTCTCCTTCCTCTCTTTCTTTCTCTCTCCCTGAGATTTATAGAATCACCCACAGATAGGACAGAAATACGAAAACATGGCGCAGGAGAGGATACGTAATATGGAACCAACATAGAGTATCAATAACATGTCCATTCTGGGAATTCCCTTTGTTGGAGACTATCGGGGAGACCCAATTATAATGGGAGAATGATGTTTTTACAACGTTGTACTACAAAGGTAAAATGTAAATTATATACATCATCATCGGGTCGCATGTCCTTTACAAAACGTTGCATCCATCACAGCCGATCTGAAAAAAAAATCAGTCTATAGCCATTTCTCCCACTTTTTGTTATGCTCCTTTGATTTCATTAATTATATCTTATCCCCACATTATCTGTTACTTGTGTCTGTATATCAAATCCATCAATTTTTCCTCGGTATTATTGTTCGCTCTTGTTTCAATCTTTTATTATTTATATCACTTTTATTCTTTCTTTCCCTATACTATTAGATTCATGTACACCCCATATACTCCCTCCATACATACAATTATATATTCATGTATACCCCATCTCTCGCTGCTTACATACAACTAAATTCATGTATACACCATCTCATCCCTCCTTACATACAGCTATATTCATGTATACCCCATCTCATCCCTCCTTACATACAGCTATATTCATGTATACCCCATCTCATCCCTCCTTACATACAGCTATATTCATATATACACCATCTCATCCCTCCTTACATACAACTATATTCATATATACCCCATCTCATCCCTCCTTACATACAACTTTCCTCTCCTCATTTACTAAATAGTCTTCTCTACATTACTCCCCGACACTTAAAATCGTACCGGTTTTGGAGGTCTTGGTTTGACCGACTCTTCAGGGCGTCTGGTATAAATGTCGGAAGATCCTTGTGATACAAAATTAGCCGACGATGATTCTAGTCGTGAAGGAACAAAAAGAAAAATTACATAAAGTGAATGGCGCATGCAAAGATTAAAATAATAATATCAATATAATAGATGCAGTTAGTGGGATCGGCATGGGACTGGCTATCATGAACTGCACACAAAAAAATTAGTCGCAAAAACTTCCTAAACATGGACAAGACCAAAATATTCTTGGAGAAGACAGGTGGAAGCAGAGATGAAGATGATGGGGAAGATATGAAATGATCTTAAAAGAATGGCAAGAAACAGAACTGCTTGGAAAGATATTGACTTGTACTGCACGAGGAATTAAGGTGAAGAAGAAGTAGCAGAAAAGAGGAAGAGCCAGTTAGAATAAAGAAAAAATACATAATGTAAAGAAGAAGTTGAAACAAATGAAAATGTTAATATTTTTGTTCTTATAATTAAATATGAAAATAGTGGCTGACATATAGAACAGCTGCAGTACAGTAAATAAAATAATTAATCAATTAGCATTAATAATAAAGTAAAGTAAAGTAAGTAAAGTAGAATAAAGTAAAGTAAAGTAAAGTAGAATAATGTAAAGTAAAGTAAAGTAAAGTAAAGTAAAGTAAAGTAAAGTAAAGTAAAGTAGAATAAAGTAAAGTAAAGTAAAGTAAAGTAAAGTAAAGTAGAGTAGAATAAAGTAAAGTAAAGTAGAATAAAGTAAAGTAAAGTAAAGTAAAGTAAAGTAAAGTAAAGTAAAGTAAAAGTAAAGTAAAGTAAAGTAAAGTAAAATAAAGTAAAGTAAAGTAAAGTAAAGTAAAGTAGAAAAGTAAAGTAAAGTAAATAAAGTAAAGTAGAATAAAGTAAAGTAAAGTAAAGTAGAATAAAGTAAAGTAAAGTAAAGTAAAGTAGAATAAAGTAAAGTAAAGTAAAGTAAAGTAAAGTAAAGTAGAATAAAGTAAAGTAAAGTAAAGTAAAGTAAAGTAAAGTAGAATAAAGTAAAGTAAAGTAAAGTAGAATAAAGTAAAGTAAAGTAAAGTAGAATAAAGTAAAGTAAAGTAAAGTAAAGTAGAATAAAGTAAAGTAAAGTAAAGTAAAGTAAAGTAAAGTAAAGTAAAGTAGAATAAAGTAAAGTAAAAGTAAAGTAGAATAAAGTAAAGTAAAGTAAAGTAAAGTAGAATAAAGTAAAGTAAAGTAAAATAAAGTAAAGTAAAGTAAAGTAAAGTAGAATAAAGTAAAGTAAAGCAAAGTAAAGTAAAGTAGAATAAAGTAAAGTAGAATAAAGTAAAGTAAAGTAAAGTAGAGTAAAGTAAAGTAATGAGTAAAGTAGAAGAAAGTAAAGTAAAATAGTAAAGTAAAGTAGAAAAAAAGTAAAGTAAAGTAAGTAAAGTAGGTAAAGTAAAGTAAATAAAGTAAAGTAAAGTAAAGTAAGGTAAAGTAGAGTAAAGTAAAGTAGAATAAGGTAAAGTAAAGTAAAGTAAAGTAAAGTAAAGTAAAGTAAAGTAAAGTAAAGTAAAGTAGAATAATGTAAAGTAAAGTAAAGTAAAGTAAAGTAGAATAAAGTAAAGTAAAGTAAAGTAGAGTAAAGTAAAGTAAAGTAGAAGTAAAGTAAAGTAAAGTAAAGTAAAGTAAAGTAAAGTAAAGTTAAGTAGAGTAAAGTAAAGTAAAGTAAAGTAGAATAAAGTAAAGTAAAGTAAAGTAAAGTAGAATAAAGTAAAGTAAAGTAAAGTAAAGTAAAGTAAAGTAAAGTAGAATAAAGTAAAGTAAATTAAAGTAAAGTAGAATAAAGTAAAGTAAAGTAAAGTAAAGTAGAATAAAGTAAAGTAAAGTAAAGTAAAGTAGAATAAAGTAAAGTAAAGCAAAGTAAAGTTAAGTAGAATAAAGTAAAGTAGAATAAAGTAAAGTAAAGTAAAGTAGAGTAAAGTAAAGTAAAATAGAATAAAGTAAAGTAGAATAAAGTAAAGTAAAGTAAAATAGAGTAAAGTAAAGTAAAATAGAATAAAGTAAAGTAAAGTAAATAAAGTAAAGTAAAGTAAAGTAAAGTAAAGTAAAGTAAAGTAAAGTAGAGTAAAGTGATTTTAAGTAGAGTAAAGTAAAGTACAGTAAAGTAAAGTAAAGTAGAATAAAATAAAGAAAAGTAAAGTAAAGTAAAGTAAAGTAAAGTAGAGTAGAATAAAGTAAAGTAAAGTAAAGTAGAATAAAGTAAAGTAAAGTAGAATAAAGTAAAGTAAAGTAAAGTAAAATAAAGTAAAATAAAGTAAAGTAAATTCAAGTAAAGTAAAGTAAAGTAGAATAAAGTAAAGTAAATTAAATTAAAGTAAAGTAGAATAAAGTAAAGTAAAGTAAAGTAGAATAAAGTAAAGTAAAGTAAAGTAAAGTAAAGTAAAGTAAAGTAGATTAAAGTAAAGTAAAGTAAAGTAAAATAAAGTAGAATAAAGTAAAGTAAAGTAAAGTAAAGTAAAGTAAAGTAAAGTAGAATAAAATAAAGTAAAGTAAAGTAAAGTAAAGTAGAATAAAGTAAAGTAAAGTAAAGCAAAGGTTCTCTCCACGCCTTGCTAGGTATATGAAGAATATGATGCTAGTGATCACATTTTTCTAAGACCGCAGCACATGTTTGAGTAATGTGGTCGATATCACACCAGGCCGCTTTCACTTCCAGAAAAAATGTATGGTACCCTTTGTTAGAGGCTGGGTGAACCAGCCATCTCCCCTATTCTCAAGTGGTAAGGTTGGATTATATCTAGTTTGGCACAACCATTTAAATTCATTCGAATCCATTCTACGATTGAAGTCAAATCTTGTGATACTTTGTTGCATTCTCGTATATATCATCTAAGACTTGGCTTTTCCATGCAATTAGTGAGGGCACCTTTCATTGTCTGTCTTCAGTAGCAAGAGAGACATTGAATGCTATCTGTGTTTCACCCGTTCAGTGGGTTTCAAAATGACATTAGAAGATCGTATATATTGTAGATGTTACTTGTTGTTAGGGTCATCATCCCTGGACACCGTGCGAATAAATAAGTGCTCCGCTATCCCAATGAAGAATCTAAAGAAAATTCGAGGAGAATCCTGGCCCACGTGCACGAACTCCGTAGCCTGGCTCCACAGTGTGGGTACGTTTCTGTTGACAATTTTGCCCAGCAGCGGTCGTATATATGTATCCTACGCTTTTAGATGTTAACAGCCAATGGTTTTTTAACGTGCGCGAGTGCACACGGAACCTCCTGTTTATTGCCGTTATCCGAGAGGGATAGACATCGAATCTACATCAACAATCCACCAGACCAAGGAAAAGGTCGCGCCATAGCGAGACTACGGATACTTTATTTTTCTATTATTGACAAATCACAACCGCTTCTGGTGGGCTTTGAACCAGGGTCCTTCATGTCCTGACGCGAACGTCGTACCTCTAGACTGCCCAGCCCACATATACTGTATATTCCATTACGTAACCTAAACGCAGGCGATATCTGTCATTTGTTGCTTCATATTAGCATTTTCGGCAACGACACATTCTATGTTGTCCTTTTCCATTCTATTTTTAGCTCTACAGGTTGCTCACTTAACACGCTTATTCCCTTCGACAATTTAAACTCTCGACATAGCACGACCCTGCGTTCATCGTTGAAAGCTCTTGACTTCTTAATGGGTATCCATGTGTTCAAATCCATGTTTGGGGGACTGGTTGGTCTCGAGGCAAGATGCCGGCAGAGAGGTTATGAGTTCAAATCCCGGCTGCACCAGTTGGAATTGTTATCTATGATTTCTCTCTGCGGCAACTTCCGCTGGTCTCAGCAGCAAGGCCCGGCTTGAACCGTCAATTACTTATGGACGCAACAAATATGAGTACCTCCGAAGGCGGAATTATTTGCCTGTGCGGCGAGGGACCCCTGTGCACACGGCTGTCAGGGAAAAACGGATTAACACGCAAAATCTAGGACTACGGGCTTCTTCAAAGGTAAAAGCTGGCGAATGAAAAAAAATCAATGTTTATTCAACTGAGTATTGCCTATAACCTCCCTATGCTTGAGACTTTCATATCGCCAGTCATTAACGTTGTATCATAGGGCCACTAATCGTCTCATGAGTTTAGCATATTCGACAGGTAATGTTCTCTACACAAGTTAAAATGCCACAGTCCTGAACACGTCCTCCAGTGTGAACCACGCGCTCAAGTGTGAACCACGCGCTCCAGTGCGAACCACGCCCTCCAGTGTAAACCACGCCCTCCAGTGCGAACCACGCCCTCCAGTGTAAACCACGCCCTCCAGTGTGAACTACGCCCTCCAATGTAAACCACGCCCTCCAGTGTGAACCACGCCCTCAAGTGTGAATCACGCCCTCCTGTGTGAACCACGCTCTCCAGTGTACACCACGCCCTCCAGTGTGAACCACGCCCTCCAGTGTAAACCACGCCCTCCAGTGTGAGCCACGCCCGCCACATACAAGTGAAAGCACTGAAGATGGCTTCAGCTCAATTTTGAACTCCGTAGCACCGACGACGACCTTGACCAAAACCTCCTTAGTGGTCTCTTACGTCAGGTGTGGCAGTGATTGTGTTCTTTTCTTACCTGGCCATTGCATTGCATGGTAGCCACACGTACGCTTTTGACGAGTCCTGTAGCAGAGCAGATAGGTTACCCTTGCTAGCTTTTTCCCCTTCTGGGACTTACTTGAACAAGAGAATCGGCTTCAGTCTCTTGAAGTACAGCCTCTGTCAGTCCTGGTGGAACTCGCAACTATTTTTTGAGGAACTTGCTGATTCTCCGCTCAACCACCTCCACCATATTTAAGCAAACTTCATACATGTTAACTAAACACAAAATCATATTTGTTTTATTTTTTTTTCTTTATTAAACTAACAATGAAAATTAACATTCTTATTCCCAAACAAATATTGTATGGCGAACTAAAGGACGGAAAAAGACCAAAGGGCTGACCAGAGTGGAGATAGAAGGTTCTTTGTAGAGCCTCCTTGAGGGAATTCTCTATCAGTGAAAGAAACTGGGGAAAATATAGCTGCAAATTGTAGCACATGGAGAATACAAATAAAAAAAAATGGCACAGCATCTTTCGAGGCAGTGTTGATATCAAATTCAGAACACAAAAGCCGTAGGAGAAAGGAGACGAGGCCAGGCACTACGAATACATCTTGTTCATTCTGCAGACGAATCTGTCTGTCCAATATTAGCAGATTCAGCCACGGGAAAAGCTGTCCAGCAAAGCAGCATCCAGTATAAGACACTAATATTTTTCCAAACTACTGACTTATCATGATTGCTTGCTATCAACCGTCTGTCAAGACACCAAATGCCACATACTGTAAATAATGAAGATATTATGATGTAGTTATGATAATTTATGGCAATAATTGAGGAACTATTTTACATCGCGTAAGTTACTCATTACTGTAATTTTTATGTCGCAAATGATCAGGTTAAAGGTCAACGCAAACGTTTGGAAGCAAGCAGAACATGACATTTGGAGTGTTGCAGGAATGTCTGCGAGAGATGAATCCACTTGGTAGTTATAGTGTTGTTTCTCTATTGGACATTACAATTTCAGCCTAATGTAATTATACGAGTAGCCCTTGTGTGTTTATACATGTAAAGCGACTATTTATCGCGTCCTGTGTACCTCACCGACCGGCATTGTGCACCAGTGACAAAGAAAAGAATGACAACCCGAACATTTGAATAACGAAGTATAAAACACCATACACCGTACTATGTACACAGCTAACATGTGAACACCGTCAAGAGTGTTTCCTTTTCTCCAAACATTTTAGCACTCACGGGAACTAAGAAACACAACAATGCTACACATTTTACTTCCTGGTAGTTATAAATAAAATTCAGAAATATGAATCTAAAACAAAATCTGCAAAACATAAAAGATCAGTTTTTTTTTCTTTAGCGTTTACTTAAGTTCACCTGATGACTAAAGGATACCTTTCTTCGTCATCTGCCCTTAAAAGAACGTTAAATGTGTGTGTCTGCTTTGTGTTGTGGTTTGAAGTATAACTGATATTTGCGCCTTTCGGCCCAACACATCCGAGTCCATCACGATTTTGGGTTGTCTTCCCTCTTAGATCCCTACTCTCTTGGCCAGACTAGATAGGTTAGTCTGTTTCTGGAGGTACCACAGAGAGGTGGAGTAGGGTCTGGATGGTTCTGGTTCACCGATCCTGACGCAAGCCATCAGCTGTGGGTCGCTGACAACTTCCAGCTCTGCTGCTGTTAAGCGCCTACTTCTACTTTGTTATTTTCTTTAGCATTACAAAACATCTGCGACATCTTTGAGTAAACTCTGGCATCTCTAGTCTCACGCCTTCTCTTGTAAACACAATAAAGACAATAATATTAACAGTTATCGACACATTACCTTCAGCGTTATTAGCTCTCCCATCGTCATACATGGCATCGTCACTATCATCACTTTCTTTCTCTGTGACGTTTCTATTATGATGAACAGTAACTTGGCTATTGTGAGTTACAAGATCAGTGTGATCGATGTTGACTTTTGTTACTGGTTTGTAGATGATCTTCTGTTTGACCTTTATCGTTGTAGGTCTGCAAATAAATGTGTACATGAAGGAAACAGACCTGTATTCTAGAATAATGTAAAAGGAATTCAAGAAAATGTTTCTTAAGAGTTAATATAGACAGGTTGCAAATTAATGTCAAGCCCACAACAATGTTACCATTAATGTTAATTTACCGCATGCGGTTGTCATTTGTTGTATTTGAATTGCTTTGCCGCCCCATTGCGTAACTTACTGAAACAGAAAATATAAGTTGATGCCCTACTAACAACATTAACTCTATCCGAACGAAAGCTTTTTACCGATACAACGGATGAGATTTCAGAAACAAAATGTTTCATGTTTTTAAGAAACAACCTACATATTTATATTTATCTAACATATAACATATAACATATTACATATTATATATGAATATTTAGATAATTGTAAAAGGTATTAGATTTAACCAATAGAAAGTTGATACAAGACACGTAAACAAAAATGTGGTTTTGATGACGGTTGACAATAATCAAATTGACATTGCCGCACTGTGCGGCGTGCGTACGGAAAGAGTTAAGAAAGGCGATAATTAAGAAGAACTTTCCTTATACCAAATAGCTGCTTCTTCAATGAGGTTATCTATAAAACAAAAAGCCAGTGCTCAACTTCCTCGGATTTTTTCAGCAGCGTCAATGCTCGAGTTAAACTTGAAATAAAATACTATAAATATGGTAATTAAAATAGTATTTAAAAATTGTCAACTAAAATGAAAAAAAAAAACTAATTTAGATAAATATAAGCTGAACAAAATGTTAATAAAATTTCAGCAATTTAAATTGCGAGCAAAAATAAAAGAAAGGTATATAAAGAATTGAACAAAGTCAGTCTATGACAATCTGCACCATCAAAGTAAAAGACAGAGTGAAATGACGCTCCATGGTAGTCAACCTTCGATGCTGTGACGGGACTCTATGACGATGATATAAAGATAAAAATAATGCACACAAGACTTCATTTAAAAAAAACTAAACACAAATTCACTCAAACAATACACAAGCATACAAATATTTTTACAAATAAAAGCGTTAACATTCAAACATGAAATGTACGAATAATTTCACAGAGTAAAAAACTGCACTTATAATTTCTAAAGATAGAAACGGGTAACAGATGGCTGTGTACACTTTCTGTGCGGTTTCGGCTTATGTCTTTTGGCGTGTGCTGAGACTGCTATGATGGGGACTACAATTACCTTTCTTTCTGTGGGAGATGAGATATTAATTCGGATGATTCCACTGGCACGGGCGGTTGAGCAATTATGGATTTTAATTCGTTTGCAGTGATACCGGGGCCTTCCATAACCATAACCATAACCATTCTATTCCTTTTAATCTCTGACAAATATTCTGTACAACGATTTGCTGTACCTATATTTACATTTATAAATATATATATATTTTTTTAAAGTACATGTACATTTGTACGAATTGATTAGTAAAAAGATAACGTATAATTAAATACGAACATCTTTTAACAGTAGCAGAATACTTTTGTTACAATCTTTGAGAAATTAGACATTTATAAGTGATGAGAAAATGGAGTACATACATCACAATAGTGAAGCCCTGAATCTCAGCTTTCACGTTCACGTCATGTGAATAACTCATCGCCACGTCTTCACTTTGTTTGAGAGAAAACGTGGCCCAGTGGTTCTGTATTTGTTGTATGATGTCCTTCAGATGTTGAGAACCTCTGTCACCAACGTCAGAAGGTTCTACTGTTGCAGTGAGAGGGATACTTAATGACACGTGATCTGATGTTGTTAATGCTGATAATTAACATTTTAATAAATGATTGTTGTTCACACACACATTTTATATATGGATTTGATGAGCATGTATATCCCCAAGAACAGTGAGCTAGATGACTTGAGAACTACCCTGGACCAACTATGCAATAACTTCCAGAGAGTAGTCATTCAGTGGATGCCATCACACTGTAATATACATGGGAACGAACGCGCAGACAAATTAGCTAAAGAGGGAGGGAGATTACCACAAGAGAACAATCCGCTCAGTTATGATGAAGCCAAATCCACCCTCAAAGGTCAGTACCATGAACAATGGAAACGAGAACACCCAAAGCATAACGAGAGTAACGGATACCACCAATTATCAAGGAGTGATCAAGTCATCATACTTCGCCTACGTACTGGCCACAATAGAATGAGAAATCACATGCTCACCAAATTCAAAATAGGTACAACCAGCCTATGCCACTGTACACTGGACAATATGATTACAAAACATGTTCTACAGGATTGCCCTCAGTACACAGACCTGAGAAGAGCAATGTGGTCCACACCCACCTCCCTGGAAGAGAAACTATATGGGGCAATCGATTCGCTTAAACAGACAGCTGACTTCATGAGAGAGTCTGGAATCCTACTCTGATTGAGTCTTGATCGCAGAGAAAGAGAGCATTTATATTAACATACGTTCTCATTAATTTTCTTTGCGAAATAAAACATTGAGTTGTTTGTGGATTACCGTCATTGCGCTCTGAACATTAGATTAGAAACAACGAAGATGGGATTTCTCTGAAGAATGCTGGAAGATCCCTGGACAGCTAAAAAGACCAACGAGGATATTCTCAAGGAGGCAAACACAAAAATGGAGCACCTAAAACATCACAAAGAAACAATCAACATTTTTTCTGCCACATCATGAGAAGAGGAAAGTGGGAATAATTGATTACAACTGGCAAAATACAGGGAAAGATAGATAGCGGACGACAAAGAAAGAAAATACTAGATAGTTTGGTATCATGGCATGGACAACAGTCAACAACAGAATTGATACGATGCATTCTTGATAGAATTATGTTGAAGGACATTATCGCCGATGTCAACCGGTATGGCACATGCTGATGATAAATATGAACATGTCCATAGATGCTCTGATATCCTCTTCAGAACGTCGAGCATGTCCCGCGACTGACGACTCCAGTTCTGTGTTGTTTGATAAGTCTTCTTGTACGCCCACTAAGTTTCTTGTTTCTGTCTGTGCCCATCTTAATTCCCATCTCTTTCATCCCAAGGAATGACGTGGACACATGGTTGTCGAAGTCCTGTACCCTTCCCGCATCTTGAAGGGCATTGATGACGTCCGACCAACCCATTGGCTGACCGTGTTCAACGACAGCGCAACTAGCCAACCTGTCCACTCTTTCATTTCCCCGTACTTCCGCATGTCCAGGGACATAGACAAAGGTGACCTTACGTGTTTTGGATTTCTGCAATGACTATACCAATTGCATGCGTACAGAGCCCGCCTCCACTTTTTTTATCATGCTCATCGAATCACTCAGTATACATGCGTGGGTGTAGTCTTGTGACTCTAACCATTTGAATGCCTTGGTCACTGCCATCAACTCCATTGTCATGCTACTCGTGGTCATGACGTATGCACCACTGTCTTCTTTGACTATTCTGCCTGCCGAGTGTGCTGTAAATTCCCATGCACTCTTTTGTTGTCATATTACAGATCCATCTGTATAGATGACTGCATCTTTCTCATCGGTGTTATCCAAGAAGAGGTCATTGTCCATCTGACCTCGACTGAGTTCTGTTCCCTACATTTCCTGTCGAGTGTTAAAATACACGAGAATGACCTCTTGAATGACGTAGGCACCGGTATCCACTCATCACCAACGCCGATATTGGTAAGCCCAGACCTATTTGATGACGTCTTCTGCTCGACCCACCCATGATTTGCCTCTTTGAGGACCTGCAACAAACCCTGCAATAAACCCTGCAACCAACATTCAACCAACGCTTCAACCGACCCCGCAACAAAGCCTGCAACAAACCATGTACTTGTCAACCTGACACCTTTCCCTGTGTTCAGCTCGTGGTACAATGGATGCTCTTTATCTGCACTAATCTTCAAGTATGCTCGCGCCCTCCAGATCTTGCTCCTGTCATCCATGGTTGGAAAGTCAAGAAGATACCTCAGTGCTACACAGGGAGTGTCCCTCTTACACCCCAAGATAATGTGTGTCGCTTCATGTTGTACTTTCTCTAGCCTGTCGATGTGTGTTGTACTGACAGTGAGGATTGCTAAGGGCGTACTCAACTGGTTCGAGGACCAGTCCCTGGAACAGAAATGTAAGTAGCCTCTGTTCGATGTTGACAGTAGCCATGACCTTCAAGCCAGTTAATCCTTTATGGGTTTTTGTTATCACAATGTCGACATGGTTCCAAAAACACAGGCTGCGATCAAACTTAACTCCGAGGTATATCATCAACCTATCTCTGGTCACATCGCCAGCCCTCATTTGGATCATCGGTTTTTTCGTGTTAACGATGGAAATGTAAAGGTAGAACCATTCAACTGATGATTTATTAGGATTAACCAATGCACCTGATACTCCACACCAGGAAGAGATAAGATCGAGTTCGTTTTGAATTGTGGAGGCGATTTCCCGTCTGTCTCTTCCCTGTCGATATGCCAGAATGTCATCAGCAAAATACTACTTCATGAGACCTTTTTAGTCAAACATGTGTTCTATGAATTGACATGCAGACACTAGTTGGAATCCATTGAGCCATATATCACTTAACAGATTAATCACAATTTTTCAAAAGATTAAAAATATCTAAAAATAATTGTTAGTGTGAGTAAAGATGCACATTTGCATGCCGTGTCTAAGGGTTTCAAGGAGCTGAAGGGTTAAAATATGCGAACATTAACTGATCTAGACTATCAAAGGCACTTTGTACTGATGTCTCTACAGTCTCAATAATTTTAAGAGATAATATTATATTTTTTACCCACTGCATCCAACCCTGCAACAAACACTGCAATAAACCCTGCAACCAACATTCAACCAACGCTGGAACCGACCCTGCAACAAACCCTGCAGCCAAGCCTCCGACCAACCCAGAAACAAACCATGCATACAGCCTTACAAACAACCCTGCAACAAACCCTGCAAGAAACACTGCAACAAACCCTGCAACAAACTATGCAACAAACCCTGCAACTAACCTTACAACCAACCCTGCAAGAAACCCTCCAACCAACAATGCATCCAACCCAGCAACAAACCCTGCAACAAACTATGCAACAAACCCTGCAACTAACCTTACAACCAACCCTGCAAGAAACCCTCCAACCAACAATGCATCCAACCCAGCAACAAACCCTGCAACAAACCATGCAAGAAACCCTTCAACTAACCGTACAACCAACCCTGCAAGAAACCCTGCAACCAAACCTGCAAGAAACCCTGCAACCAACCCTGCAACAAACCCTGCAATAAACCCTACTACCAATCCTGCAACCAACAATGCATCCAACCCTGCAACAAACATTTCGTCCAACCATCCAACCAACCCCGCAATAAATACTGCAACCAATCTTGCAACAAACAATGCATCCAACCCTGCAACCAACCCTGCAACAAACCCTGCAATAAACCCTGCTACCAATCCTACAACCAACAATACATCCAACCCTGCAACCAACCCTGCAACAAATCCTGCAATAAACCCTACTACCAATCCTGCAACCAATAATGCATCCAACCCTGCAACAAACATTTCGTCCAACCATCCAACCAACCCCGCAATAAATACTGTAACCAATCTTGCAACAAACACTGCAACCAACCCTGCAATAAACCCTGCTACCAATCCTACAACCAACAATGCATCCAACCCTGCAACCAACCCTGCAACAAACCCTGCAATAAACCCTGCTACCAATCCTATAACCAACAATGCATCCAACCCTGCAACCAACCCTGCAACAAATCCTGCAATAAACCCTACTACCAATCCTGCAACCAATAATGCATCCAACCCTGCAACAAACATTTCGTCCAACCATCCAACCAACCCCGCAATAAATACTGCAACCAATCTTGCAACAAACACTGCAACCAACCCTGCAGTAGTTTTAACAACACTGTTTAGCAAGTTCATGAAAATGTAGTCAATAATCGAATCATTTTCTCTCAAGATGCCATCACTTTTGTTTTAATTCCTTGACAAGAGAGTGTAACAAACTAAATTATAAAAAAAAACACGAGGGACGTCAAACCAAGAAATAAAAGATTTTTATTTCATTATTATAATTATTATTTATTTTAGATTATTTAGATTATTTATACTATAAACTATTTTAAAGAACAGTGAGACACAAATCACCATTATTGAGTGCCGTCTCCGCATCGAAGGTTGGCTACCATCTAGCATCATTCCGCTCTGTTGATAATGTTGGTTGTCATGGGTTGGCTTGTCCACTTTTTGATGTTACTCATCGATATTAGTTTTGGTCTGCCTCTTTTACTCTGTATTTTCTCTTCCAAGATTACTTTTAGTAGACTGTTGTGTCTGCTAAGATGCCCCGAATGCTCACTTGTCTTGTTTGAATTGTGTTTGAAGGCGTAAATTTTCCCCTTCTGTATTCTTGTCTAATGTCCATGTTTCTGCGTCATACAGGAATGTTGAGAACATATAACATTTTGCTATTCTTAGTTTTAGTCATGGTGTTATTTTTTATGTTAGTATATTTTTCATGGCATTAACTTTACTTTTTGCCATTTCTATTCTTTTGTTTATTTCAGTTTTACATCTTCCATCACTGGTTATAGTATGTCCAAGGTAGTTGTAGCTCTGAACTGTCCCCAGGTCTATTCCTTCAAATTAGATGTCTACTTGTAGGTTTCGAGTATTATCTTTGTTTATGATCATAGTTTTAGTCTTTTTTATATTTATATCTAATCCAAATGTTTTGATTGTAGTGATCTTTTCATTAAGTAATTGTAAATATTTATGATTTTCTGCTTGTAATACAGTATCATTAGCATATCTTAGGTTATTGATTATCTTTCCATTAATTTGTAGGCCTGGCATCTCTATGATGTTTTTAAAGATTTGCTCAGTGTATAGATTGAACAAGCTTGGTGATAGGATGCATCCTTGTCTTACTCCTCTTTTTATATCAATGGGCGTAGAGTTCCCTTTGTTATGTTTTATTATTGGTGTGCATTTTTGGGGCACGTTAAAAGACTCAACAGCCTACTAAAAGTAATATTTGAAGGGAAAATACAAGGTAAAAGAGGCAGACCAAGACGAGTAACATCAAAATATGGACAAGTCAATCTATGACAACCCGCACCATCAAAGCAAGAAACAGAGTGGAATGGCGATCCATGGTAGCAAACCTTCGTTGCGGAATCGGCACTCGATGATGATGAGTGTGTGCTTCAGTATTAATTACAAATTAGTCGTATGTCTGTGGCATCTAAATGTATATCTTTTAAGCAGTCTATAAGTTGTTTATGATGTTCTATAAAAATCTTGGGTGTAGGCTATGGCGCAACTATTGATGAACTTTATAACAGGACGCTCAGGGAACATTGCCAGATAATCGTAGACAGGTTTGCCAAATGTGTACCAATTAGGAACAAATTAAAATAGGTTTGTCAACCACATTGTGCTTATAACATTAAATATTGGTCATGCCAACACATTCCTAATTTCAACTACCAGCAAATTAAAAACAAAAACAAATTAATACACAGAAGAAAATTACCGAAGTTACCGCTATTGAGTGTGTTCCCTTTGGATGTCTTGATACTACTCTCACATGTGGTATTTGTCGTTCTCCTACATTCAGTGTCTGCTGTGCAACTGTAACTGTTGAGTGAAGCTTCTTTAGTTGTCACGAGCCTTACCATTTTGTGAAACTTCGGTAACAATAGTTTAGATCTTATTTGATTTGCTACTACTTTGTCGATCATTACATAATCTAGAGGACAGCGACCATGGATATCATTCTTTTCAAGAGACGCCCCTGCTCTGATCAAGATTTGGGCAATATCTTTGTGATTATTTACAAAACATAAATGTAAGGGTGTTTGTTTATCTGTGTCTTCAGCTTCCACTTCAGCTCCAGCTCTAATAAGGATTTCAACAATGTCTTTATGCCCCTTAAATGCGCTAAAATGTAATGGTGTGTGCCGGTTTACGTCCTCAATGTAAAATCTCGCTCCAGATTTGATAAGAATTTCAACAATATCTGTATAGCCTTCCATTGCACTGAAGTGTAGTGCTGTTTGATCATTAACGTCTTTAAAGTCAACTCTAGCACCAGCTTGAAGAAGGATTTCAACTATTTGGGTACGCCTGTACCAAACACCTAAATGAAGTGGAGTTCTTATATTCGCATCAAGAGCATTAACATTGGCCCCAGCTTCAAGGAAGATGAGAACAAGTTCTGTGTCCCCAGTCTCAGCACTCAAGTGTAATGGTGTTTTGCTGCATGTGGTTCGTTTGTTAACATAAGCTGCAGCGATGTGGACAATGTCACCACTTTTGTTCTGTCTAGTCCCTGCAATAGGAGGCGATGATTTGTTCTGGCTAGTCTCTGCAATAGGAGGCGATGATTTGTTTAGTCTAGTCCCTGCAATAGGAAGCGATGATTTGTTTCTTCTAGTCCCTGCAATAGGAAGCGATGATTTGTTTCTTCTAGTCCCTGCAATAGGAAGCGATGATTTGTTCTGTATTGCAGCCCCTGCCAAAGAAGTTGATGATTCGTTCTTACAAATATCGGAAGCTTCATCAGATCTACAAGTTCTATTTTTCTGGAGTTGTTCATGTTGAAGAATAATTTCTTTATGATCTTTTAAAACACAAATACTTCCGTCCGTCAAAAGCTGAATCAGTTTAGTAACGAGGTGAATGAAGGACTTCCCTGGGGTTGGGAGAAATTGTTCTCTTGACTCTGGCAGCGACATCATGGACAGTTAAATCATGGTCTTGCAATGACGACGAAGGATCTGGAGAAAATTTGGGAAAGAATTTAGTTTTTATGTTTAGGACATTTAAATGTAAATTTGGGAAAGAATTTAGTTTTTATGTTTAGGACATTTAAATGTAAATTTGGGAAAGAATTTAGTTTTTATGTTTAGGACATTTAAATGTAAATTTGGGAAAGAATTTAGTTTTTATGTTTAGGACATTTAAATGTAAATTTGGGAAAGAATTTAGTTTTTATGTTTAGGACATTTAAATGTAAATTTGGGAAAGAATTTAGTTTTTATGTTTAGGACATTTAAATGTAAATTTGGGAAAGAATTTAGTTTTTATGTTTAGGACATTTAAATGCAAATTTGTGATTTTAAAAAAAAAACATTTTAAATTTATATAGCATGTTCAGACAATCTAAGATTCAAGAAAATATATTTGTCGGCAAATATTTGCACACCCAAAACAAACAGGAAATTGTGAAAAATAAAATAGCACGTTATTGCACATGCACACTATTTTTCATTCTCTTAAAGCAGCCTGAAAGCAGGTTGTCATAGGCTGATTTATCCTCTCTCTCTCTCTCTCTCTCTCTCTCTCTCTCTCTCTCTCTCTGCGATCAGGACTCAATCAGAGTAGGATTCCAGACTCTCACATGAAGGCAGTTGTTTGTTTAAGTGAATTGATCGACCCCACAGACAGAACATCACATTTAGAGTGTGTTAGATCCACTCTGATTGAATACCTGTTAAAACGGAGTGGATATAACAGACTCTAATTATGATGTTCTGTCCATCTTTTGATGTTATTCTTCCATGTAAGTCAGGGTAGGCCTCTGCCTCTTTTACTTTGTATTTTTTCCTACTAAGATTAGTTGTATTAGGCTGCTGTGTCTTTTAACCTACCCCAAAAATCTCATTTGTCTTGTTTTAATTATATTTAGAAGTTCTCTTTTCATTTTTAGTTGTTTTAAGACTTCATCGTTTGTTTTCCTTTCTTTCCATCCAATTCTACCTATTCTTCTATAAATCCACATATCAAAGGCTTCAATTTTCTGTTCTGTTTTCTTGTTTAATGTCCATGTTTCTGCACCATATAGGAATGTTGAGAATATATAACATTTTGCTACTCTACGTTTTAACACTGGTGTTATTTGTCTTGATATTAATATACTTTTCATGACATTAAAATTACTTTTTTTTCATTCCTATTCTTTTGTTTATTTCAGTTTTATATTTTCCAACACTGGTTATAGTATGTTCAAGGTAGTTGTAGCTCTGAACTGTCTCCAGGTTCATTTCTTCAATTGTAATATCCACTTGCAGGTTTTGATTATTTTCTTTTGAGTATTTTAAGTACGTTCTTGTTATACTCTTAGGCAACAGGCAACAAAAAACACAAACGTGTCAAGCAGTTATCTAGATCTGGTAGTTAAACATGATTTTACTTGATTTTTTCGTGATATGTTTATGTAATAATTATGACCTTCTAGCATTAGCTCTTGACTACTTCAAATGAATTTGAAAACATGTTTTAGGGAAAAAAAAACGAATACTTACATTCAATCATTGCACTCTACATGTCGCTAAACACCGACATCATGTCTGTCGACAATACTGCAAACAGAGAAGTAAAATATACTCAGGGATTCACCAAATGACATAAGCCGGATACAAACAATGTTTTTTTATATTTTTTTTCAGGGGCGTTCCCTATGTAACAACCAAAAATCTATAAATAACACTTTGTGTAATACCACTCTTTATATGTATTGTAAGTAGGTAAGGTTGCCCTCTATGTCTTAATGTATTTTAAGTGAATGTTCCCAATTTTTTAAATGATGAATAGATTATATGATGTGTACAGTGGTTGGTATCATATTAGGCTGCCTATTCTGCGAGAAAAATCCATGGTGCCTATTTTCGGAGGCATAAAAAAAAAAATAATTAATTAAATCGACACATCCACAAAAAGATCACTTAATTGTATTCCAGTGTTTCTCAACCAGGGACTATGTGGCCCTGGCGGACAACTGGATATTTCAGAGAGAATCATAGAAGGACGAGGTATCTACTACATCATCATCATCAAGTGCCATACCGGTTGGCGCAGGCGATCATGTCCCTCCACAATCTTCTATCTACAGTGCGTCGTATCAGTTCTGTTGTTGACTGTTTTCCATGCCATGACACCAAGCTATCCAGTATTTTCTCTCTTTGTCGTCCGCGATCTCTCTTTCCTTTTATTTTTTGAGTTGTAACCAAGTATTCCAACTTTCCTCTTCTCATGATGTGGTTGATTGCTTCTTTCTGATGTTTTTTTAAGAGCTCCCTTTTTGTGTTGGCCTCTTTGAGAACTTCCTCATTGGTCTTTTTAGCTGTCCAGGGAACTTTCAACATTCTTCTGAGAAATCCCATCTCTGTGGCCTCTAATCATCTTTTCATTTGTTTGGCTACTGTCCATGATTCGCTTCCATTGGTCAGAATTGGTTCTATATAGCACCGATAAACTCTCTTTCTCATTTTTATTGACATAGATTTGTTGCATAAGATATTTTTCATTTACTGAATGCGCTATTTTGGCCTGAGCTATTCTGCTTTTTATTTATGTGGTTCATCTCCCATCTGATGTTATTATTGTGCCCAAGTATGTACTACAGCACTTAGAAAAAAAATGACAAATAAACAACAACAGAAAAAAACAAAGAACAATATATGATCCGAAGCAGGATCGAACCCATTCTCAATGGCACTGCGCCTTGCCACAAGAATCCGAACGCTTTGGGAGCACTGCCATTCAGCTGCAGTGGTCATTAAGAGAATGGCTTGACAGAAGGTCAACAACAGAAATGATAAACAACTGTCGAGATCGAAAGTTGTGAAGAGACATGATCACGAACGCCAGCAGGCCCGGTACTTGATGATGATGATGATGATGATGATAAGAGAAGGGCACATCAGAAATATTTGGCGGGGTTAAACTGTGAACATCCTCGATAGACTGGGCACCTTTGATATGCACGGTAACATTAGTATATTTCCTACTTCGTTCTCGCCCCCTTCCCCATTCGAACGCTGGATAACATAGCCGTTGACTTGTCAGGTCGTATGCAAGGTGTGTTACAAAGCTTCGAAGGCGTGTAAAACAGACATACGTTTGTCAATCAGAGAATTATATTCTCTTTTAATTTTTAGTTGTTTTAAAACTTCATCATTTGTTGTTTTTTTTTCTTTCCATCCATTTCTACCTATTCTATAAATCCACATTTCAAAGGCTTCATTTCTCTGTTCCGTTTTCTTGTCTAATCATCATCATCGAGTGCCTTCTCCGCAACGAAGGTTGGCTACCATAGATCGCCATTCTACTCTGTTTCTTGCTTTGATGGTGCAGGCTGACATAGACTGACTTGTCCATCTTTTGATGTTACTCGTACATGTTAGTCTTGGTCTGCCTCTGCCTCTTTTACCTTGTATTTTCCCTTCCAATATTACTTTTAGTAGGCTGTTGTGTCTTTTAACATGCTTCAAAAGTTTCATTTGTCTTGTCTTAATTGTTTTTAGTAGTTCCCTTTTTATTTTCATTTGTTTTAAAACTTCTTGTCTAATATCCTTCTTTAAAAGAAAACCATCCAAGAGTGTAATTCTTAGTTTTAGCCCTGGTGTTACTTGTTTTGAAGTTAGTACACTTTTCATGGCATTAAAATCACTTTTTGTCATTTCTACTCTTTTGTTTATTTTAGTTTTACATTATCCATATAGTATGTCCAAGGTAGTTGTAGCTCTGTACTATCTCCATGTCTATTCCTTCAACTGTGATATTTATTTGTAGGTTTTGCGTATTTTCTTTGCTTATTATAATAGTTTTAGTTTTTTTTTATTCATATCTAGTCCATATTTTTTTGCTTATCATGTTTATTCCATTAAGACTTAATAATTAAGTAATCTTTGTAAATCTTCATGATTTTCTGCTATAGCTCGTTTCAAAACATATGCCCAACTTCAAAACGCTATTACTCTCTAACCGTTTGTTAAATACTTTTGAAATTTTCCAAATGTTATTAGAATGCAAAAGACCCTTTAAATGTATATTTAACAAATATCTTGCAGCTGCAGTTTTCTTAAAGCGGCGATATTTCTTTGATGTTTGTCAAAATTGTAAATTGTGAAGCCCTAAAGAATAGAAATTACCGTAGTTGCTGGTCTACGATTAATTTTCACTAGGTAAAGGCGTGGCCGTAATGGGGAAATAACTGGATAAAACAAAACACCAGGAGAATTATTGTCTGCTCAGTTCGAGGACGGACGATAATAATATCAAGGTATACCTGTATGTCCAATTTTCATAGTTGTGTGGTCCTGAAAAGGACCGTTTGTTGAAATAATTTAAGGTAATATAGGGGCCAACATTGTGGGGGCTATATACTTTCATTCTGAATCAGACGAGTCTAAAAGATTAATAACTGTTGGGGTTGAACATTCCACAAACCATCATTTTTCCAATATTCCTCTTCCTGTTTTAAGACGTGGTCTTCACATTTAGCCCAATAATCTTTGTCTATATTTAATAAAGCGAGATTAGCAAGAGTCTTTACATCGCATATTTTGAATGTTGTATTTTCATCTGCCACTTGTCCTTTTAATTTTGCCCAGATTAGTTCTATTGGATTTAAATTAGCATGGTAAGGTGGCAGCCTCAAACTTATATGACCGTGCTCTTGGATAATCTTATCTATTTGAAAAATCTTTGTCCTCTGTTTTTGCTTTACTAGAGATAGTAATTCAGGTTTTAAGTACATGTTATTAAATTGTATGTGCTCCTTTGTGAGCCATATCTTAATAGCATCTTTTGTACTGGATGACGTCGGCACTTTATCTTCAAGTGCAACAATGTTGTGGTACGCTGCATTGTCCATTATTAGGCAAGATGGTCGATCTAGTGCTGGGAGAACAGAATTTTCAATCCAATGTCTAAATATGTGACCATTCATCTCAGAGTGATAATCCCGATTGTCTATGGATTTTGAAAGAAAAATTAGCTCTGCATTCTGTATTAGTCCATGTTGTCGACTACCTGCATGAGCAATTATCAAGCGCTGTCCTTTGCTGCTAGGTATTAATCTCTTAATCTTTCCATCTGATGACTGCCATTCCCTTTGGTTAGTGTGGTGAGCATTGATCCATGTTTCATCCAAGTACACAATATCATAACCTTGCTTCACGTAAGTACTTGCTTCTCATGACTACTATATGTGGCTTCTCACAGATGATGTTTCGTCCATTGGAATACTTTCTGAATGTAAAGCCTGCAGCTCTCACATTCCTCCATAATGTAGACTTTGATATTTCAATACTGTTGTTCTTTTTCAGCGATACTTTTAATTTTCTTATTGTAACAGTTTCATTCATACCCAACATTTTGCGAATTTCACTTCTAATAAGTTCACTGTCAAAATTATCCAACATTTTTGCTCTTCCTTGTGATTTTGTATATTTTGAACATTGACGGTCACGTGCTTGAATCCAGCGATTAAATGACCGTTTAGATAAATCCAAAATGTGTCTTGTCCTATTCTCAGGGTTTTCTAAAGAATGAAATAATCTTCCCCGTTTAGCCTCTTTGCAAAAATAGTCATACATTTTTATTGCGATGTTTTGTAAACTGCAGAATTTCATTTTAAGACTCATGATAAATGTTATTGTTCCACGTTACGCCGCTGAATTAACGGAAATGGAACACACAATGCCTCGTGTTTACTACAAGTGTCTAATTGTGTCAGACAACTCACGCGGAAAGCTTGAAAAATCGTAAATTTGAGCGTGTATAGATTTGTAATCGCTATTTTTAACTTAAATACTGTAAACACTAAGTTTTGACTACATCAATGGGTCGTTATAAATTTATATAAATCAAATAAGCAATAATAATAACCAAATGTTTGTTTTTAATGAAATTAATTCCCTGTTGGGTTCTAATCATTATAACTATACATGCACATTTTGAAAAAAATACAAAAAGCGGTTTAAAAGATATTGATTTTTAAAGTTGGGCACGACTTATGAAACAAGCTATAGTAGTATAGTATCGTCAGCATATCATAGGTTATTGATTATCTTTCCATTAATGTTTAGGCTTGGCATCTCTATGATGTTTTTAAAGATTTTCTCAGAGTATAGATTTAACAAGCTTGGTGATAGGATGCATCCCTGTTTTACTACTCTTTTTATATCAATAGGTGTAGAGTTTTCTTCGTTATATTTTATTATTGCTGTTTGCTCCCAGTATAAATTACATATTACTCGTATGACTGTGTCATCTAGATTTATATCTTTTCGGCAATCTATAACTTGTTTATGATGTATTTTATCAACAGTTTTAGTGTAGTCTATGAAGCAGGCATATATTGGTTTGTTTACTTCTGTGTACTTTTCGATTAGTGTCTTCATACAGAATATGGCTTCTTTTGTCTCATTGTTTTTCCTAAATCCAAATTCCTGTTCATCTAATTCAGTATTAATTTTATTTTTAATCCTTCCTTGTATAACTTTTGTGAAGATTTTTGTTAACTGACTCATAAGGCTTATTGTTCTAAAATCACTGCATTCAACTGCACCATTCATGTTAAGCAATGCAATGAAAGTTGATGTTTTTAGTTCATTTGGTATGTATCCTGTATGGTTTATGTCATTGCATATGCCTGTGATCACTTCAATGACAAAATCTTCTAGTGCCTGTATCATCTCTATCTGTATATTGTCACCTCCTGCTGTTTTTCCCTTTTTCATTGTTTGTATAGCTTTTTCCACTTCAGATTTTAAGATTGTATAGCCTGACGTACATTTTATGATTGGTTTTTGTCCCTTTCGTCATGAAATAATTCTGTTATATATTCCTGTCATCTATCGATTATATCTTTGTTGTCTGTTAGCATCCTTCCTTCTTTGTTTGCAATACATCCACTTCCTGTAGCTGTTTTGTTATGTATTAGCCATTCTCTTTGTTTCTGTGTGCATCCTTCTTAAATTGTGTTTACTCTCTATAATTTCGATTTCTAGACATCTTTCGCTAAGTCAGTCTTCTTTTGCTTTTTACACATTTTGCGTACTTCATTATCTATTTTCTTATATTGGGCAGTGTTCTTTGCTTGTCTTCTTTCTTCCATTTGTTTCTATGATGGTGTCAGTTAAACATTTTTTTTTTGTTCTTATTCTTTTTGGATAAATATCGCAGGATTCTTGTATGCTGTTCTTTATGCATTGCCTTTGGTTGTGACTTTTTCTTCAGGATTTTCTCTCCTGTATTGCTCAATCCCTTCTTCTAGCAGCTTCTGATATGTGTTCTTTACTTGTATTGTATAGGTATCTTTAATATCTTTTTGATTTAAAGCTGTTATATCTAGTGGATTTGTTGATGAATTATACTTTTGCTTGTTTCTCTTTAGTTTTATTTTCATTTTAATCATTACAGGATTGTGATCTGAATTAGTATCTGTTCCTGGATAGGTCTTGGCTTTCTTGATGCTGTTGCGGAACCTTTCTTTTATCATTATGTAATCTATTTAATTCCCTTTTCTATCTCCAGGGTTTTTCCATGTGTATAATTACTTTTTCTCTTGCTCAAAGAAGGTGTTATATATTATCAGCCTGTTTTCTTCACAGAATTGTATTAATATTTCTCCTCTGTCATTTCTATTTCATAAACCATGATTTTATATGATGGTCTTATATCTACCTTTTCCTACTTTAGCGTTCATGTCACCCATTACAATCAAGCTGTCCGAAGATGTCACTTGCTTCATAACCTTATTTAGATTTTTATAGTATGCTTCTATTTGTTCATCTGTACAGTCTTAAGTAGGTGCGAATGTCTGTATTATTGCTATGTCAAATGATTTTGCCTTCATTTCGCGCTGTATAATCCTATCAATGCATGTCCTGTGGGTATTTATATATTTTTGTAGTTTTTTTTTTAATTAGTATACCCTCCCCTCTTTGATGTTCTGTTGTGTTACCACTTGTATGTGTCCACTTTCTTTCCATCTTGTCTCTGACATGCCTGAAATATCTATGTGCAGTCGTTTTGTTTCTCAAATATTATTTTCTAATTTTCCTTCTTGGTATAAAGTCCTAACATTCAATGTATTTATTTTTAACTCTTTCTTATGACCACAGTACGAATTCCTCTCCATGGCTTTCTTTGGAATATTACGTGATGAGGCTCTAATTTTTTCACGGTGGTCTGACATATTCGTCAAACAAGCTAAAATTAGTTACCACAAACAAGAAATAAATAAAACAGCCGAAGTTGCCATATTTAGGGACAATAATCACTGGAGCATAATGTGTTAATGGCCTTCTGTGTGTTCGTGAAACTGGCCAGGGTTAAATAACATTATTGAAGAACATGATCGCCTACCGCAACTGGTTTTGCACATGATCAAATAGCAGCGAGAAAACAATCCAAGTAGTGTAGAGGCCAGGATCAATTTCTGCTTGACTTTAGACTTCAAAGATCTGTGATAACTCACTGTCGAAATAAATACGGGAGCACTCTGTACGAAATGACTTCTTTAAAAAAATCTTTTGTAACGTGAGTGGGTCACCAATATTTTCCAGCATCATCAATAGACCGTGTGTGCTCGCGTAATGAGAAACCTTTGTCAGATCGAGGTAATCTATAGAAATCGTCCATGTTCCTTGCACCTTTCCTGCATTGACGGTAAATTGTTTTTTTTTTTAATAACCCTGCTACTACATACAAAAACCAAATGTGAAAAAAGTTTGTCTTCTTGAAGTCAAATCTATTGTTAACGTGATACAACAGTTTTCGTTGGCTAATACTGACAACAGCTTCAGACTTACAGAATGATGTATTTTTACCTTTCTTATTTGTAAAAAGAGAAATATCTTATGCAGCAAATTTATGTCAATAGAAGTGAGAAAGAATGTTCAGCGATGCTATATAGAGCCAATTCTGACGTATGGAAGTGAATCATGGACAGTAGACAAACAAATGAAAAGTCGATTAGAGGCCACAGAGATGGGATTTCTCAGAAGAATGTTGAAAGTTCCCTGGACTGCTAAAAAGACCAATGAGGAAATTCTCACAGAGGCCAACACAAAAAGGGAGCTCTTAAAAAACATCAGAAAATAACAATCAACATTTTTTGAGCACATAAAAAGTGCAAAGTTGGAATACTTGGTTACAATTGGCAAAATAAAGTGAAAGAGAGATCGCGGACGGCAAAGAGAGAAAATACTGGATACTTGGTGTCATGGCATGGAAAACAGTCAACAACAGAACTGATACGATGCACTGTAGATAGAAGATTGTGGAAGGACATGATCGCCTACGCCAACTGGTATGACACATGATGAAAAGTGCAGCGAGAAAACAATCCAAGTAGTGTAGAGGCCAGGATACATCCTTGCTTGACTTTACGCTAGACTTCAAAGAGCTGTGATAACTCACTATCGAAATAAATACGGGAACATATTGCATGACATGGACTCCATTAAAAAATCTTTTGTAATGTGGGTGGGTCACGAATATTTTCCAACATCCTCGATAGACCGTATGTGCTCGCGTACTCAGAAAAATGTGTCAGATAGAGGTAATCAACAGAAATCGTCCATGTGCCTTGCACCTCTCCTGCATTGATAGTAAACATTTTTTTTTATAGAACTAACATCCAATAAACTGCAGATAATTCCTTAACAATTTCAGATAATTGTTTTAAATTATAGATTATTGTTTTTAGTTATAAATTAATGTTTTCAATTATAGAATATTGTTTTTAGTTATAAATTAATGTTTTCAATTATAGATTATTGTTTTTAGTTATAAATTAATGTTTTCAATTATAGATTATTGTTTTTAGTTATAAATTAATGTTTTCAATTATAGATTATTGTTTTCAGTAATAAATTAATGTTTTAAATTATAGATTATTGTTTTTAGTTATAAATTAATGTTTTCAATTATAGATTATTGTTTTCAGTAATAAATTAATGTTTTTAATTATAGATTATTGTTTTTAGTTATAAATTAATGTTTTTAATTATAGATTATTGTTTTCAGTAATAAATTAATGTTTTTAATTATAGATTATTGTTTTCAGTAATAAATTAATGTTTTTAATTACAGATTATTGTTTTTAGTTATAAATTAATGCTTTTAATTATAGATTATTGTTTTTAGTTATAAATTAAAGTTTTTAATTATAGATTAATGCTTTCATAATTATAAATTAATATTTTAAATTATAGTTTACTTATAGAGTTAATATTTCTTTGCTAAACTTTATCGCCCGTCTAAATAAATACGTTGAGTGAGAACTAATGTGACTGCGGTTTATAGCAAGCTACAGTATATCCGTCACTCAGCCTAACATATCGACTTTTATATTCATTTTTCGGGGTACATCGTAGTCTCAGACCTTAATCCCCACTCGTACAATGAAACAGATTTGTTGTTATTAAATCCACCACCTACTTCGCAAATCAAATTGACACAAACACTCAGGTAAGACACACCGACGTTTTTTTGTCTTTGTCCAACATCGTTGGACGTATAGTCAACATTGACAGTGTAAAGAACAAAATTGCGTATGTAATAGGAAAGGTATAGACTCCAAGAAAGATTAAAAATTTATGAATAAAATTAAAAATTAAAAAAAATTTCACTTTAATTTTTATATAAAGTGGCTGTTGCTAGTAAAGTACGGTGTTAATAGAACTCAAAACGAAGTAAATAATGAGGGACGGGGAATGGGAGGGAATCTATGTATGGGGAATGAGACGAAAAAAACAAAGCAGAATCAAGCTTGGAATAAATTATTACTGAGTCGTAAAAAAATATGTGTAATACAAAATTTATTAATAATTAAAGAGAAGCAATTGAGAAGACTGAATGTCATAATACACTTGAGAACACTGACTGTCAAAATACACTTGAGAACACAGACTGTCATGATACACTTGAGAACACTGACTGTCATAATACACTTAAGAACACTGACTGTCAAAATACACTTGAGAACACTGACTGTCATGATACACTTGAGAACACTGACTGTCAAAATACACTTGAGAAAACTGACTGTCAAAATACACTTGAGAACACTGATTGTCATGATACACTTGAGAACACTGACTGTCATGATACACTTGAGAACACTGACTGTCAAAATACACTTGAGAACACTGACTGTTATGATACACTTGAGAACACTGACTGTCATGATACACTTGAGAACACTGACTGTCATGATACACTTGAGAACACTGACTGTCATGATACACTTGAGAACACTGACTGTCATGCTAAAATTCCCATAAGCAGTGCAAAAGTATGGGATAATGGTGGGGGGGGGGGTTATTTTAACAAGAATTAACTATCTATGCTAATATGAATGGGAAAAGAAAAATGTTTATACGCGCGTTATGTTTCAGCCGATAGATTGTTAGTAACAGAATAAACCATTGCTTGAAAAAGCGACGTGGAATAACTTGTTTTACTTTTACTACCATCCAGGCGCACATGTCCAATAGGAGTTTCAGTACGTTCTATAGATGTTTCATATTGACACGTACTCATAGGAAGATGAATGAAAGAACGTTCTATAGATGTTTCATATTGACATGTACTCATAGGAAGAGGAATGAAAGAACGTTCTATAGATGTCTCATATTGACACGTACTCATAGGAAGAGGAATGAAAGAACGTTCTATAGATGTCTCATATTGACATGTACTTATATGGTGATGAATGAAAGAACGTTCTATAGATGTCTCATATTGACACGTACTTATATGGAGATGAATGAAAGAACGTTCTATAGATGTCTCATATTGACATGTACTTATATGGAGATGAATGAAAGAACGTTCTATAGATGTCTCATATTGACACGTACTTATATGGAGATGAATGAAAGAACGTTCTATAGATGTCTCATATTGACACGTACTTTTATGGAGATGAATGAAAGAACGTTCTATAGATGTCTCATATTGACACGTACTTTTATGGAGATGAATGAAAGAACGTTCTATAGATGTCTCATATTGACACGTACTTATATGGAGATGAATGAAAGAACGTTCTATAGATGTCTCATATTGACACGTACTTATATGGAGATGAACGAAAGAACGTTCTATAGATGTCTCATATTGACACGTACTTATATGGAGATGAATGAAAGAACGTTCTATAGATGTCTCATATTGACACGTACTTATATGGAGATGAACGAAAGAACGTTCTATAGATGTCTCATATTGACACGTACTTTTATGGAGATGAATGAAAGAAAGATCTATAGATGTCTCATATTGACATGTACTTATATGGAGATGAATGAAAGAAAGATCTATAGATGTCTCATATTGACATGTACTTATATGGAGATGAATGAAAGAAAGATCTATAGATGTCTCATATTGACATGTACTTATATGGAGATGAATGAAAGAAAGATCTATAGATGTCTCATATTGACATGTACTTATATGGAGATGAACGAAAGAACGTTCTATAGATGTCTCATATTGACACGTACTTATATGGAGATGAATGAAAGAAAGATCTATAGATGTCTCATATTGACATGTACTTATATGGAGATGAATGAAAGAAAGATCTATAGATGTCTCATATTGACACGTACTTATATGGAGATGAATGAAAGAACGTTCTATAGATGTCTCATATTGACACGTACTTTTATGGAGATGAATGAAAGAAAGATCTATAGATGTCTCATATTGACATGTACTTATATGGAGATGAATGAAAGAACGTTCTATAGATGTCTCATATTGACATGTACTTATATGGAGATGAATGAAAGAACGTTCTATAGATGTCTCATATTGACATGTACTTATATGGAGATGAACGAAAGAACGTTCTATAGATGTCTCATATTGACACGTACTTATATGGAGATGAATGAAAGAACGTTCTATAGATGTCTCATATTGACATGTACTTATATGGAGATGAATGAAAGAACGTTCTATAGATGTCTCATATTGACACGTACTTATATGGAGATGAATGAAAGAACGTTCTATAGATGTCTCATATTGACATGTACTTATATGGAGATGAAAGAAAGAACGTTCTATAGATGTCTCATATTGACATGTACTTATATGGAGATGAAAGAAAGAACGTTCTATAAATGTCTCATATTGACACGTACTTATATGGAGATGAAAGAAAGAACGTTCTATAAATGTCTCATATTGACACGTACTTATATGGAGATGAATGAAAGAACGTTCTATAGATGTCTCATATTGACACGTACTTATATGGAGATGAATGAAAGAACGTTCTATAGATGTCTCATATTGACATGTACTTATATGGAGATGAATGAAAGAAAGATCTATAGATGTCTCATATTGACATGTACTTATATGGAGATGAATGAAAGAAAGATCTATAGATGTCTCATATTGACATGTACTTATATGGAGATGAATGAAAGAACGTTCTATAGATGTCTCATATTGACAAGTACTTATATGGAGATGAATGAAAGAACGTTCTATAGATGTTTCATGTTCATACTTATTCAAATGGAGATGAACGAAAGAAAAGCGGGTTGCGTTCTAAATCTGTGAGCGTGAGTAAACTGCTATTATTTAACCAAAAATTAAACTTGTAAGTTTGCTAGTTTATAAAGGAGGTAATCAATGGTAGCATCTAAACAAGATTATTGTTCATTACATGCAAATCGCATCCTATTTGGTAATTTGTTATGCACAAATAGTAATTACACATGTCTACAACTAATCTATTATTATTTCTTATTTTTATTACAAAGAAAATCACAAAATGTAGTGCTCAACATTACACAAATGTGCTCTTCTATCACACACAAAAATATGGAAGGATATTTCCGAAGATAAAACTCTTCATAATGGCGTCTGTAACTTGGCGAATGTGATCATCGTTTTAAACTCCAGAGGTTCTATAGGGTGTCTCTTTAATGACTGTGCATTTTTTGTTGTTGAAATAATTACGCACCTAAATTGTATCTATGTATGACGTAATAGTTCAAGCACCATTTACGTGTTCATTTAAACATCACTGCTACATGATTGGACATTTTCAACATATGCTTTAGGCACAACTTTATTGTGTTAATACCAACATTACCCATTATAAGCTCGCCGATAGCAGTCAAGTATATTTGATATTTTACAATTTGTGTGACGCATTAGTTGACCGCATTTCTGGTGACGTTTTTTCTTCCGAGAGTATAAATTCACTGCACTGCGACTTTAGAAACACCCTGTTCAATTTTTGTTTCATCTGGTACATTCACGAGTAGTTATGTCTTTTGCGAATAAACCTCAGCATGAACGCCACGTGTTAAATATCATCACACGGCACAAAATGAAGAGAAAACCTGTATTCAGATGGGAGTAAACATATTTGTATGCTTACAACGAGTAAAATAATGAATACTCTCAATCTATATTTACAGCTAAACAAAAAACAAAGTCACCATGTTCATTTTAATCTATCACTTTTTAATAATCAATAGAAGACCTACATATAATCTATCTTCTACTTTTTTAACTCCCTGTGGAGCTTAGGTCTTCAACAAACATTTTCCAAGTCGTTCAGTTTTTTTGCCATTTTTTAAAGATCATTCCATGTCTTCGCCATCATCTTCATCTCTGCTTTAATCTGTCTTCTCTAAGAATTCCTTGGTCTTTCTCTTTGTCTTTTCCCCTGAGGATTCCAAAAAAGGGCCTGTTGTGTAATACTCTCAGTTGGCTTCCGCAGTGTGTGTCTTATCCAGCGCCATTGTCTTCACTGTAGAAAACCAAGCAAAGAAGAAATAATGAAAGCCATCAAGCTACTCAAAAATGGTAAAGCCACAGGACCAGATGAAATCCCTTCGGAAGCCATCAAAGCAGATATTAACACCTCTACCAAGATGTTACATGATCTATTGGATAAAATTTGGGAGAGGGAAGAAATACATAAAGACTGGAAAGAAGGTTATATGATCAAACTACCAAAGAAAGGAAGTTTACAGGAGTGCACAAATTTTAGGGGAATTATGCTACTATCAGTGCCAGGATAAATATTAGGCAGAATCATTCTGGAGAGACTAAAGGAGGCTATAGAGAAACATTTGAGAGATAATCTATGGCTAGTGTGAAATAGACTGTTCTCTGTATAGCAACTCATATTATAATGACATTAAGATACAGAGAGAGTAGATAGAGAGAGAGAGAGAGAGAGGGTTAAGGCATAAAAATGCGAAGCTGCAGTAAAGCTGAATGTGAGGAAAAATAAAAAAAAATAGAAAAAAATGGTATGTAAGAAGCTTTACGAGATAAGTGGACGACACAGACTAAACGATGTTTCGGCCCAATAGGCCTTCAGCAGGAACAAACAAAAAAAAACACACACACAAAACTAATAACAAAACATCCAAAACAAAAACAATCGAAATGTGTAAAAGAAAATAAAAATGTCTATCCTGTGTGTCATGCTGAGGTCAAAACAAAAAGAAAATGGCAACCCAGTGCGGCTGTCGTGAACGTGCAGAAACGTGCATAAATGTGCGCAAATGCACACAGAACCAGAGGAGTTCACACAGGGGTCAGTGTGATAGAGAGAGAATGAGAGAGAAAAAAGATACTATATTCTTCTTCTTCTTCTACCTTTCAACTCCCTGTGGGGCAAGGTCTTCAACACTTTCAAAGCCATTCTTTCCTCCCATTCCTTTAAGATCATCCCATGTCTTTCCCATCATCTTCATTTCTGCTTCCATCTGTCGTCTCCAAGAATATTTTGGTCTTCCTCTTTGACTTTTTACATCTCTTAGAGAGCCCTTATCTTTCCTGAATAGCGGCTTTACTATTCTTCTTTTCTTTGACTTGTCCCTGTTTGTGAAGTTTTTGGTGCTTAAATTGTATATGTTTCATCATTGAGTGCTGTCTCCGCATCGAAGATTGGCTATCATGGAGCGCCATTCCACTCTGTCTTTTGCTTTGATGGTGCAGATTGTCATAGACTGACCTGTCCATCTGTTGATGTTATTCATCCATGTTAGTCTTGGTCTGCCTCTGCCTCTTTTTTCTTGTATTTTCCGTTTGGTGAGCCTCTGTTTCTTTTTTCTTGTATTTTCCGTTTTGGTGAGCCTCTGTTTCTTTTTTCTTGTATTTTCCATTTGGTGAGCCTCTGCCTCTTTTTTCTTGTATTTTCCGTTTTGGTGAGCCTCTGATTCTTTTTTCTTGTATTTTCCGTTTTGGTGAGCCTCTGATTCTTTTTCTTGTATTTTCCGTTTTGGTGAGCCTCTGCCTCTTTTTTCTTGTATTTTCCGTTTTGGTGAGCCTCTGATTCTTTTTTCTTGTATTTTCCGTTTTGGTGAGCCTCTGTTTCTTTTTTCTTGTATTTTCCGTTTTGGTGAGCCTCTGATTCTTTTTTCTTGTATTTTCCGTTTTGGTGAGCCTCTGATTCTTTTTTCTTGTATTTTCCGTTTTGGTGAGCCTCTGATTCTTTTTTCTTGTATTTTCCGTTTTGGTGAGCCTTTGCCTCTTTTTTCTTGTATTTTCCGTTTTGGTGAGCCTCTGATTCTTTTTTCTTGTATTTTCCGTTTTGGTGAGCCTCTGCCTCTTTTTTCTTGTATTTTCCGTTTTGGTGAGCCTCTGTTTCTTTTTTCTTGTATTTTCCGTTTTGGTGAGCCTCTGATTCTTTTTTCTTGTATTTTCCGTTTTGGTGAGCCTCTGATTCTTTTTCTTGAATTTTCCGTTTTGGTGAGCCTCTGTTTCTTTTTTCTTGTATTTTCCGTTTTGGTGAGCCTCTGCTTCTTTTTTCTTGTATTTTCCGTTTTGGTGAGCCTCTGTTTCTTTTTTCTTGTATTTTCCGTTTTGGTGAGCCTCTGCCTCTTTTTTCTTGTATTTTCCGTTTTGGTGAGCCTCTGTTTCTTTTTTCTTGTATTTTCCGTTTTGGTGAGCCTCTGATTCTTTTTTCTTGTATTTTCCGTTTTGGTGAGCCTCTGATTCTTTTTTCTTGTATTTTCCGTTTTGGTGA
Source organism: Megaustenia siamemsis (assembly GCA_032433765.1). Taxonomy (NCBI): domain Eukaryota; kingdom Metazoa; phylum Mollusca; class Gastropoda; order Stylommatophora; family Ariophantidae; genus Megaustenia; species Megaustenia siamemsis. Next base: position 11,049,639 of record JAVIAB010000101.1, read on the forward strand.
GCCTCTGTTTCATTTTTCTTGTATTTTCCGTTTTGGTGAGCCTCTGATTCTTTTTTCTTGTATTTTCGCTTCTAATATTACTTTTAGTAGGCTGTCTTTTAAAATGCAAAAAAAATGTCATTTGTCTTGTTCTAACTGTATTTAGTAGTTCTCTTTTCATTTTTAGTTGTTTTAAAACTTCATCGTTTGTTTTCTTTTCTTTCCATCCAATTCTACCTATTCTTCTATAAATTTACATTTCAAAGGCTTCAATTTTCTGTTCTGTTACCTTGTCTAATGTCCATGTTTCTGCACCATACAGGAACATTGATATGATGTAACATTTTGCTATTCATAGTCTTAGCCCTGGTGTTATTTTATTTTGATATTAGTATACTATTCATGGAATTAAAATTATACAGTTCAGGAAAACCTTAATAGCAGAGACAGAGAATGAACTACAAGAAATGATAGACAAAATAGTAAAAGAAAACAACAAGAAAGGTCTCAGTGTGAATAGTAAGAAAACAGAAGTAATGGTCATATAGAAGAAACAACCATCACCATCATGCAGCATAAAAATAAACAGCACAAATCTGAAACAAGTACAACATTTCAAATACTTGGGCACAATAATAACATCAGATGGAAGATACAACACAGAAATAAAAAGCAGAATAGCTCAGGCCAAAATAGCATTTCATGAAATGAAAAATATCTTATACAACAAATCTATGTCAATAAAAATGAGAGAGTTCATCGATGCTTTAAAGAACCAATTCTGACCTATTGAAGCGAATCGTGGACAATAGACAAACAAATGAAAAGACGATTAGAGGCCACAGAGATGAGATTTCTCAGAAGAATGTTGAAAGTTCCCTGGACAGCTAAAAAGACCAATGAAGAAATTTCCAAAGAGGCCAGCACAAAAAAGGTGCTCCTAAAAACATCAGAAAGAAACAATCAACATTTGTGGGCACATCGTGAAAAGAGGAAAGTTGGAATATTTGGTTACAACTAGCAAAATACAAGCAAAGAGAGATCGCGGACGACAAAGCGAGAAAATACTGGATAGCTTGGTGTCATGACATGGGAAATAGTCAACAACAGAACTGATACGATTCACCGTAGATAGAAGATTGTGGAAGGACATGATCGCCAAAGCCAACTGGCATGGCACATGATGATGATGATGATGATGATGATAATGATGATGATGATGATAACAGGAAAGCCGGCCCCATGCCCAACCCTCCTTAGTCGCCCCTCACGAACATGCCTGGTAGGGATTCAATTCTCCCCTTCCGCATGCAGTCTCATTGTCCCCCTAATGTGTTGATTAGGTACATCTTTCTTCCTACTAAGCACTCCGGATCGACAAAATCCATTTTCCACCTTTATACTCTTTTATCTATCTATCTACTGATCTTTCGAGCCGTAGCCGGCCCAAAGAGCGTAGACCCAGATACTCCTTCTCTTTTTTAAATTGTTATTCTAGCAGTTTTCAATCCTTGTAAAGATCTTTTATCAAATCTCGCCATTTGTCTCTGTTCTGTGCAAGCAACTATATCTCATTGAGGAAGCCGATTTCTGCTGCTCTTGTACTATCACTACTATCTACTGCTAAGTTACACATTCTGTATCAGGTCTACGTTTCATTAACAAAATCGTTTTTACAATAGCGGCTTGTTAAACCTCTGATCAACGGCTCTATTGCCGGAGAAAAATAATTCCTCCATTTTGGATCCAACCGGAAACTTGGAAGTTTTCTCCAAATATACGCCTCAGTCTCTGAATATTTGCATGATTGTTCCATCCATTATCCTCCTCTTATCTTTAGGAATGAAGAACAAACTTGATGATGTCCTTTTTGTCCAGAGTAAAGCCCCAATCAATGCCAGCGAGCTTTGAGATTATTCCTGCGCAACCTCTCTACTTTCGATTCATGTTTTTGATTTTCTACATCTTCTTCTTCTTATTATTCTTCCGCGATCATGACTCATTCAGAGTAGGATTCCGTACTCTCTCATGAAGACAGCTGTCTGTTTATGTGATTCGGTTGCCCTGTATAGTTTCTCTTCCAGGGAGGTGGGCGTGGACCACATTGCTCTTCTCAGGTCTGTGTACTGGGGGCAATCCTGTAGAACACGTTTTGTTATCATATTGTCCAGTGTACAGTGGCATAGGGTGGTTGTACCTATTTTGAGTTTGTTGAACATGTGATTTCTCATTCTGCTGTAGCCAGTGCGTGGACGAAGTATGATGACTTGATCCCTCCTTGATAGTTGGATGTATCCGTCCCTCTTGTTATGCTTTGGGTGTTCTCGTTTCCATTTTTCATGGAACTGAACTTTGAGGATGGATTTGGCTTCATCGTAGCTGACCAGATGGTTCTCTTGTGGTAATCTCCCTCCCTCTTTAGCTAATTTGTCTGCGCGTTCGTTTCCGTGTATATTACAGTGTGATGGTACCCACTGGATGACCACTCTCTGGAAGTTATTGCACAGCTGGTAAGGGTTGTTCTTAAGTCATCTAGCTCACTTTTCCTGGGGGTTTTTAGAGCTGTTAGGACTGACAGTACATCAGTCAGTTTCACCAATTTCTTGTGCATGTTATTTTTGTGCTGGATAGCAAGTTTTGCAGCGTCTTTGAGGGCTTCAGTTTCTGCTTTAAAGTTGTTTCAGAATGTCCCAGTCGCTATTGACTTGGTGATCTCATTCTGGTTATTCAGTCTCAAGAACACACCCCCTCCTCCATTTCTGGTGGCGTTTGTAGCAGAGCCATCTGTGTATATGTGTGACCAGGAGTCCTGTGGGTAGTTGCCAATTGTGTGTTTCTCACATCTTATTTTCAATGTGCTCACCGCCGTGTCCTCGTTTCCTATCGAAAATGTGTGTCTTTGCTGTAAGTAATGGTAACAATGGCGAAATCCGTGCACTCAAAACTGCAGCACAGCCGACGATTCCGGCTCACTTCCATAGAATAAAAAGCACTTGCGATCGCCTGATCTCTTCGAGTAGAAGATCACTAAAAATCACCGTATTTACCTACATTTTATCAACAATAAATACTGCAGAAATAGTATACAATTTTGCTGAACATTTGTTATACACCAGGAGATATGACAAATATCAAATACTAATTACTATATGGGGCAGCAAATTATGCTTAAAAATACATTAAAATAAACATAAAATGGCATGGGGCAGCTAAACTAATAGAAGGACTGGACATATATCTTCTCTTTCTATTAGTTTAGCAACTCCATGCCATTTTATACTATTTTAATTATAGAAAAGTTTGATATTCTATAAATGTATACCTTTTTTCTCCAGAAAAGATCATAAGAACTCTATAAATGGTTCATGAATATGAATATTGTTTCCTGACCAAAAGGGTCAGGTTTCGATCCCCAGCAGTGGCAGATTTCTTTCGGACTGACATGGCTCCTGGGTTCACCAAGCCTCTAAAAATGGGTACCAGAAATTCTTCTGGGAAGTAAATGCGGCCGGGCGTGATACCGACCACATCACCCAGAAATGTGCCGTGGTCATAGAAAAATATGGTCACTAACACCAAATTCCCCATACGACTAGCTAGGCATGGAGGGAACCTTTACTTTATATGAATATTGATACTAATACATGTTATAATATCTAATGGGTATACAATATGTGTGCAGATAACAAACAATACAGTATATAAGTGATGACAATATATGTAAATAAGTAGTAACAAAATATATGTATTGGTATATGGGAACTGCATATATGGAATCTGAATTTATGGGATCTGGATATATGTTTTTTTTTTTAAAAAGTAGGAAAAGGAAGAACAATGTCATGCTCTACAAAATAAGGTGGTAGCATTCATTCATATTTCCTTGAGCATTTTTTTTTTACTTTTGTCCAACTTCTTGCGCTGAATTTCTTAGAATAAAACGCTTGTAGCTTTTTAGGCAGCAAAAGTTTTGCGGATTGAGTTGTTTCCAGGAATTTCTCCTGAACACAGACACATGCTTGGGTCATCTTGTCAGTACTAGGCTTAGCTGTTTTTTTGTTTTGTTTTTTTTTTAATCAGAAAAGGATGATAATACTCAAATGAAAGCTGGACAAGTCAAGAAGCCTGGTAGGTCTGTGGAACAATCCCAGCATTTTGTTCTTAGTAAACCAGCACACCACCGACTGCTCCATCGGTACTTCCTTGGAAAAGAAAATAAACAAACCAGTTTTGAAATTCCATAAAAAAAAAAGGTTATTTCTGGGAGCTACAGTAAATAATGAGTAGATAGAGTCAGTTTGAAGAGAAATATTCGATTGGAGAGGCTAAAGAGAAAATAGGCTATTTAAATGTAGAAACATTTATTTTATATAATGGCAAAAAAATATGTTTGTGTATATGTGTGAGTGTGTGTGCTAGAGTAGAGGTATATTAGTGCATAGGTAGATGTGAAGCAGTAGAGGTGTGTTAGTACAAATATGCCAATTGGTATATATTTCTTAGATGGTAAATATATGTCAGAAGATAAAAATAATGTTATATGGTAGGTAAACGATGTCAAAGGGTATAAATAATATTAGATGGTAGATATATGATGTCATTATCATTATCATGTGCCATACCAGTTGGCGTTGACGATCACATCCTTCCACAATCTTCTATCTACAGTGCGTCGTATCAGTTCTGTTGTTGACTGTTTTCCATGCCAATACACCAAGCTATCCACTATTTTCTCTTTTTGTCGTCTGCGATCTCTCTTTCCTTTTATTTTGCCAGTTGTAACCAAGTATTCCAGCTTTCCTCTTCTCATGATGTGCCCGTAAAATATTGATTGTTTCTTTCTGAAGTTTTTCAGGTCCCTTATTATGTTGGCCTCCTTGAGAATTTGTTTTTACATAACTATTCTAGGCAATATAAGAAGGTAGTTTTCCATTCTTTTCCTTCTTGGCAGTGACTGTACTAGTCGGAGATCGCAGCCATTGTCTCTATACATGAGATCCTCTGCCTGCCATCGCGGTGTGGGGACCATAACCGGCACCACTTGTCGGCTGCTCCCACAACACCATCCACCACCTGCTTCAATGGCTTCACATAACCCTGGGGGGCTAAACGGGAGCTCCACCTTGCCCAAGGGTGTCCCGAAGACTAGCGGAGGAAAGGAGACGTCTTACTCCTCTTTTGGTGGGGCAGAACTCTACCACGCTAACCCAGTTAGTACCTTTATATGATATGATATGATATGATGGGGTAGAAATAATGGTAGATAAACTATGTCAAGGGGAATAAATAATGGTAGATGGTAGATATATGATGTCAAAGGGTAGAAATAATGGTAGATGGTAGATATATGATGTCAAAGGGTAGAAATAATGGTAGATAAACTATGTCAAGGGGAATAAATAATGGTAGATGGTAGATATATGATGTCAAAGGGTAGAAATAATGGTAGATAAACTATGTCAAGGGGAATAAATAATGGTAGATGGTAGATATATGATGTCAAAGGGTAGAAATAATGGTAGATGGTAGATATATGATGTCAAAGGGTAGAAATAATGGTAGATTGCGGATACATGACGAGGGGTAGAAATGTGTTACATTGAAGAAAATGCGAAGTATAGGATTACAAATATTAGAAAAGTGTGAAATGGAGAGAGATTAGAAATATGCGAGATGGTAGAAAATTGTGAAAAAATACCGCGAGATTAAGAATACTTTAGATACTATACAAGTTTGAAATTGAGAGAGATTAGAAATATGTTAGATTTGATGGTAGAAATTTGTTAAATAGAAAGAGATTAGAGATATGTTATAGGAAAGAGTAGTCAGGTGATTAAAAAAGGGTTTATAAATGAGAGAGAGTGTGTAGAAATATTTTAGAACGTAGAGATAAGTTAAAGAGAGAGTTTATGGTGATGGTGATGGTTATGGAAGCCCCAGGTATCACTGCATACGAATTAAAATCCATAATTGCTCAACCGCCCGTGCCAGTGGAATCATCCGAATTAATATTTCATATCCAAAACAAAGAAAGGTAGCGGTGGTTCCCATCATAGCAAGAGAGAGAGAGATATTATAGATAAAGAATGACAAAATACCCAATACATTGTATACAGTAGCAAAAGGCTGATTCTAACACTTAAAGGTAATCAAAAGTTGCTAATCTCTCTTTTTCTCTCTCCTGCTATTTAAATAGAATGTATTAAACATCGTTGATGTATGTGACTGGATCTTATAATAATCAATCATCATTGTGTGCCGCGCCCGCATTGATAACAATTCCACCATGTCTCTTGTCTTAATGGCCCTGACATAGATTCGCCTGTCCATCTCTTTAGTTGTCAGTTCTCATTAGTCGTCTCTGCCTCTGCCTAGATTACCTTGTATTTTTCCCTACTAGATGAATTCAGTAGCTTATTGTGTCTCTTTGTGTAAAAGAAATAAAATCTGCGTTGTTCAAAACGTGCTTACAATTTCTTTCTTCATTTACAGCTGTTTAAAAACGTAATAGTGACCATAAATTTTACAGATCGGCACATGATTTTTGGAGTAATGAGGCCAGTATTACGCCCGTGCCGCTTTACTTTCCCAGAAAAAAATCCGGTACCCATTAAAGGCTGGGTGAACCCGGAAGCCGCCGGTTGGGATCGAACCCTTCCTCTTGTCCATTGTAGTCCAGTTCACTAACCACTGAGCTATCGCGGCTCCCTATGTGTGGTCTTACATAAAGCATGAAGACCGCAATGAGAAATACGACGTATTTCAATTTCAATGATGTGCTTGGAGTTGTGAAATATTAATCTTTAGGTTAATTTTTAATGTAACTCATTGTTCTAGATTATCATCTGCATCTAGTTTGTCCCTTTAGCGTGGAACCCATGGCAGTCATAGTGAATCATTATCTGTTGCGCGAGAATGTATTGGAGTCAGGTCAAGGTCGGTTTACACCAAACGAAATATTTGATAACAAGAAAATGAAATCATGACATTTGTACATGATAAAATAATCAGTATTACCTGCAGGATTATTATCTCTGTCTTCATCACTGGAGATGTCATCGTGCCTGATAGCATTATCACCATCACCGATAATAAAAATTCCTTTATGAATGTCAATGTGACCGCTCACGGAAACTTTATACGGTTGAGTGCTGCTGACCTTTGACCCTGGTTCATATTTGTAGACTTTGTTCCCGGTATTGTTGACCTTTATCGTTGTAGACCTAAAAATAATTTATTGAGGAAAGGCAAAAAGTCAAATACGTCACAGGGCGTCACACGAAATTTAATAGAATATGGAATAAATCAACACTGAAGGGAAATCCCCACCTACCATGGTTATGGTTATGATTACTCGAAGGCCCCGGTATCACTGCAAACAAATTACAATCCATAATTGCTCAACCGCCCGCGCCAGTGGAATCATTCGAATTAAAAACTAAGCTCATTTAAGGAGCAAACAAAAATGGCAGCCGCAGTCCCCATCATAGCAGCTACAGCACACGCTAAAAGACATAAGGCCAAGCGGCACCGAAAGTGAACGCAGCTGAATTGTCCTTCTTCATATGATACCATCATTCAAGCAATCGGAATATCGAAACACGATCCGGATGAAACACACAACTCACGGTGTGCACAGAGCACTAAACTTAGTTCAGTCACCGGATTATCTTCACAGCACATCCGACGGGTCCATAAGTGCTTAGAACACCATTCCGGGAAATCCCAGAGAGCTAAACGACTGAGAAACACACCTCCTTCCCAGTTCCCGCTACAGTTGTCTTTAATTGAGAGAATATGCATATGATATATTTGACTCTAAGATCTTACAGTTGCACCGAGACTCCAGATAAATCACAAACATCGTCAACATCTTCAACTCGCCAAAACAACTTATTATTAGACCGTCGGCTATATACAGTATGTCGATCGCAAGGCCACATATTCCGCCATGACAGTACATACAACACATGCCAATAATGGATGTATCCACTTTTTTAAATTCACTTTAAAGAACGCAGCCATGCGCACGAATACTTAAGCGTCGGCGCAGAATCCTTAAAGTGAAACATCTAGTTGACTTTGCACAGCGATCTACATGGGACAGCTGGAAGTATAACCTAGCACCTGAAAAATAATCACATCTTATGGAAACTTCCAAAGCTCTGACGTAGTACACACCACACGTCATATTCATACTTGTTTCACTGAAAAGGCCGCAGCCAGATGTACAAACTCCTTAACACCAGCGCGAATTCATAAAGTGGAACCTCAATATTGTAAGTAAATTAAGTAAAGCAAAGTAAAGGTTCTCTCCACGCTGTGTTAGGTCTATGAGGAATATCGTGCTAGTGACCATATTATTCTATAACCACGGCACATTTTTGGGTGATGTGGTCGGTATCACACCAGGCCACCTTTACTTCCCAGAAAAATCTCTGGTATACCATTTTTAGAAGATGGGTGAACCCGGAGCCTTGTCACTTTAACAAAAATTCCACCATTTCTGGGGATCGAGCCAGGATAATTATGATCAGAAAGCGAGGACACTGACAACTCAACAACGGATGAGAAAGCGAGGACACTAACAACTCAACAACGGATCAGAAAGCGAGGACACTGACAACTCAACAACGGATGAGAAAGCGAGGACACTAACAACTCAACAACGGATGAGAAAGCGAGGACACTAACAACTCAACAACGGATGAGAAAGCGAGGACACTGACAACTCAACAACGGATGAGAAAGCGAGGACACTAACAACTCAACAACGGATGAGAAAGCGAGGACACTGACAACTCAACAACGGATGAGAAAGCGAGGACACTGACAACTCAACAACGGATCAGAAAGCGAGGACACTGACAACTCAACAACGGATCAGAAAGCGAGGACACTAACAACTCAACAACGGATCAGAAAGCGAGGACACTAACAACTCAACAACGGATGAGAAAGCGAGGACACTAACAACTCAACAACGGATCAGAAAGCGAGGACACTGACAACTCAGCAACGGATGAGAAAGCGAGGACACTAACAACTCAACAACGGATGAGAAAGCGAGGACACTGACAACTCAACAACGGATGAGAAAGCGAGGACACTAACAACTCAACAACGGATCAGAAAGCGAGGACACTAACAACTCAACAACGGATGAGAAAGCGAGGACACTAACAACTCAACAACGGATCAGAAAGCGAGGACACTAACAACTCAACAACGGATCAGAAAGCGAGGACACTAACAACTCAACAACGGATGAGAAAGCGAGGACACTAACAACTCAACAACGGATGAGAAAGCGAGGACACTAACAACTCAACAACGGATCAGAAAGCGAGGACACTAACAACTCAACAACGGATGAGAAAGCGAGGACACTAACAACTCAACAACGGATGAGAAAGCGAGGACACTGACAACTCAACAACGGATGAGAAAGCGAGGACACTGACAACTCAACAACGGATGAGAAAGCGAGGACACTGACAACTCAACAACGGATGAGAAAGCGAGGACACTGACAACTCAACAACCGATGAGAAAGCGAGGACACTAACAACTCAACAACGGATGAGAAAGCGAGGACACTAACAACTCAACAACGGATGAGAAAGCGAGGACACTAACAACTCAACAACGGATGAGAAAGCGAGGACACTAACAACTCAACAACGGATGAGAAAGCGAGGACACTAACAACTCAACAACGGATCAGAAAGCGAGGACACTAACAACTCAACAACGGATGAGAAAGCGAGGACACTGACAACTCAACAACGGATGAGAAAGCGAGGACACTGACAACTCAACAACGGATGAGAAAGCGAGGACACTGACTACTCAACAACGGATGAGAAAGCGAGGACACTGACAACTCAACAACGGATGAGAAAGCGAGGACACTGACAACTCAACAACGGATGAGAAAGCGAGGACACTGACAACTCAACAACGGATGAGAAAGCGAGGACACTGACAACTCAACAACGGATGAGAAAGCGAGGACACTGACAACTCAACAACGGATGAGAAAGCGAGGACACTGACAACTTAACAACAGATCAGAAAGCGAGGACACTGACAACTCAACAACGGATGAGAAAGCGAGGACACTGACAACTCAACAACGGATGAGAAAGCGAGGACACTGACAACTCAACAACGGATGAGAAAGCGAGGACACTGACAACTTAACAACAGATCAGAAAGCGAGGACACTGACAACTCAACAACGGATGAGAAAGCGAGGACACTGACAACTCAACAACGGATGAGAAAGCGAGGACACTAACAACTCAACAACGGATCAGAAAGCGAGGACACTAACAACTCAACAACGGATGAGAAAGCGAGGACACTGACAACTCAACAACGGATGCTCCATTTATAGCTGATATTATTTAGTCTCCAAACGGAAATTCTACAGCTGTTGGAAGGCAAAATCTATTCCACAATCTCGGAACCGGAAGGCGATTGATGCTACACATATCTTTCATAAGTCCAGTGATCTAACCTCGGTAATGGGTGGTGTCTTATCTTTTAACTCTTTTGACATAGTCTTTTATCTAACCTAAATGGGAATCTGGCTCATCAGAACTACAAGGGAAATATCTTATAATCTTCAAAGGATAGTTTCCCCACTTTGTCGTGTTTTCGTATAGTTTTCTTGCTACTGTGACGACATTAGGAGGGTACAGGGTTCGATCTGTGTCAATAGATTAACGTAGACTACCTCTAGTTATGATTCCTGTTTCATAACGCTGTGTAATGGTTGTACTTCAACCAATGACGAACCTCTCTTCTCAACTTGCAAATACAATTTACAGTCATCGTTTGTGGAGTACGATCATTGCCGAACTTGCAGCATTTGGAAGTTATTGACTCGTTATCTCGATATCTAGTATTCTCCAGAGCATTTTGTTGACGATATTTTACTACCTTGAACAATTTTCTCAGTTTTCAAACAAGACCTGAGTATACTACTTCTATCATCATCATGTGCCATACCGGTTGGTGTAGGCGATCATGTCCTTCCACAAATTTTCTATCTACAGAACATACTATTAGTTCTGTTTTTAACTGTTTTCCATACCATGACAACAAGCTATCCAGTATTTTTTTCTCTTTGTCGTCCGCGATCTCTCTTTCTTTTCATTTTGCCTGTTGTAACCAAGTAATTAAACTTTCCTCTTCTCATGATGTGCCCGAAAAATGTTGATTGTTTCTTTTTGAAGTTTTTTAGGAGCTCCCTTTTTGTGTTGGCCTCTTTGAGAACTTCACTTCCTCATTGGTCTTTTTAGCTGTCCAGGGAACTTTCAACATTCTTCTGAGAAATCCCATCTCTGTGGCCTCTAATCGTCTTTTCATTTGTTTGTCTACTGTCCATGATTCGCTTCCATAGGTCAGAATTGGTTCTATATAGCACAGATGAACTCTCTTTCTCATTTCTACTGACATAGATTTGTTAGATAAGATATTCTTCATTTTCTGATATGCTATTTTGGCCTGAGCTATTCTGCTTTTTATTTCTGTGGTGCATCTTTCATCTGATGTTATTATTATGCCCAAGTATTTCAGACCTTGCACTTGTTTCAGATTTGCCCTGTCTGTTTTTGTGCTGCATGATGGTGATGATTGTTTCTTCGATATGACCATTACTTCTGGTTTCTTACTATTGAGACCTTTCTTGTTGCTTTCTTTTACTATTATGTCTATCATTTCTTGTAGTTCATTCTCTGTCTCTGCTATTAAGACTGTGTCATCCGCATATCGCAAATTATTTATGTTGTGGCCGTTGACTTCAATTCCTTTTTTTCTACTATTGATCTCATAATATATTCGCTGTAAAGTGAAAACAAATCCAGCGATTTTTATTTTTACTACTTCTATAGAAATGTAATAACGATCACAACATACCCTATGTTTTTGAGACATTTGTGGTTAAATTATGGTTATTTTATACCAGAAATAGCTAAATGTCAAGGTTTTTTCGGACTAAAATATCACCAACATTCAAATGAACTTTTCTAGAATATTCATATCTGTTTCCAGTCTCACAAATTTGAACCACTCCAAAAATATTTATCAAGAATGAGTAGAATGTATTGTTACTAAGAATATCTTAATTCATGCATGTACAGACTAACTAAAATACTACTTTGACGTAAAAGAAATCAGCCGTGTCTCAGTCTTACTTGAATTTCTTGAAATAGTTGATACACCTTCTGTAAATTCAGCTCAGTTTTATTCATTTCTTCTGTCTCTCTTTCTCTCTCCAACTAATCTGCATGCACAGTTCACAGCCTTAAATGGGTACCGGATTTTTTTCTGGGAAAGTAAAGCAGCACGGGCGTAATACTGACCACATTACTCCAAAAATCATGTGCTGAAGGTCTGTAAAATATAGGGTCACTAACACCATATTTCCCTATACGCCACTTGGTGTGACGGGGGTACTTTACTTACTTTACCTATACATTAAATACTCTACTCTCACATTCTCCCCTATAAATCAACCAATCAAATCTACTGCAAGCTTACCATTCTATATACAATTGATATTAATTCGAGGTCCCCATATATCTACCATGCCCCCACCCCCCAAAAAGGTATAGAGCAACTGTTGCCTCCATGCCTGTCGTAAGGGGTGACTAAGGTTTGGAACCGTCGACTGTGAAATCGAGCATGACGTGGACGGAGCTACCTTGTCAACAGTTTTTGCCGATGCATTTTGGGAACTGCTGTGACAGGTGGTGGGGCGGTTATGAGGAAGTCCTGACTGCAATGTTACTGGTTCCGTTTATAGAATAGAACACAATAGATATAAGGAATTCCTGACTGCAATGTTACTGGTTCCGTTGATTGATAGAATAGAACACAATAGATATAAGGAATTGTCAATGACTGGAGTGTTACTGGTTCCGTTGATAGAATAGAACACAATAGATATAAGGAATTGTCATTGACTGGAGTGTTACTGGTTCCGTTGATAGAATAGAACACAATAGATATAAGGAATTGTCATTGACTGGAGTGTTACTGGTTCCGTTGATAGAATAGAACACAATAGATATAAGGAATTGTCAATGACTGGAGTGTTACTGGTTCCGTTGATAGAATAGAACACAATAGATATAAGGAATTGTCATTGACTGGAGTGTTACTGGTTCCGTTGATAGAATAGAACACAATAGATATAAGGAATTGTCAATGACTGGAGTGTTACTGGTTCCGTTGATAGAATAGAACACAATAGATATAAGGAATTGTCATTGACTGGAGTGTTACTGGTTCCGTTGATAGAATAGAACACAATAGATATAAGGAATTGTCAATGACTGGAGTGTTACTGGTTCCGTTGATAGAATAGAACACAATAGATATAAGGAATTGTCATTGACTGGAGTGTTACTGGTTCCGTTGATAGAATAGAACACAATAGATATAAGGAATTGTCAATGACTGGAGTGTTACTGGTTCCGTTGATAGAATAGAACACAATAGATATAAGGAATTGTCATTGACTGGAGTGTTACTGGTTCCGTTGATAGAATAGAACACAATAGATATAAGGAATTGTCATTGACTGGAGTGTTACTGGTTCCGTTGATAGAATAGAACACAATAGATATAAGGAATTGTCAATGACTGGAGTGTTACTGGTTCCGTTGATAGAATAGAACACAATAGATATAAGGAATTGTCATTGACTGGAGTGTTACTGGTTCCGTTGATAGAATAGAACACAATAGATATAAGGAATTGTCAATGACTGGAGTGTTACTGGTTCCGTTGATAGAATAGAACACAATAGATATAAGGAATTGTCATTGACTGGAGTGTTACTGGTTCCGTTGATAGAATAGAACACAATAGATATAAGGAATTGTCAATGACTGGAGTGTTACTGGTTCCGTTGATAGAATAGAACACAATAGATATAAGGAATTGTCATTGACTGGAGTGTTACTGGTTCCGTTGATAGAATAGAACACAATAGATATAAGGAATTGTCAATGACTGGAGTGTTACTGGTTCCGTTGATAGAATAGAACACAATAGATATAAGGAATTGTCAATGACTGGAGTGTTACTGGTTCCGTTGATAGAATAGAACACAATAGATATAAGGAATTGTCAATGACTGGAGTGAGTTCCATTGACGATTGCACAGAACTAATGAAAAAATATTCTTCTTCTTCTGCTGCGATTATGGCTCATTGAGAGTAGGATTGCGGACTTTCTTATGAAGGCAGCTGTCTGTTTAAGTGGACTACATGTTAGAACGTTGCACTGTGTTCTGCGGGGGCCTCGGTAGCCTAGTTGGGAAAACCACCCGACTAGACTAGCGACGTTCGGACAACCCGTGTTCGATTCCCGCTGGGAGCAGTGTGAATTGTACTCGTGGTTGGAAAAAAAAAAAAAAAAAAAAATACCCCCACGGTCGACCCAGCCGTTGGCAGAAATGGGTACCAGGGTATTATCCTGGGAAGGTGAGGAATGTCGCTTCGCATCTGAGTTTCGATGTTTGAGGCGACACTATACAGAAATATCCGAACATTTCTGGATAGGCGGCCGAGCACATATGGGTGTAAACTCGCGTGCTAAGACGCCGGTTCAAGTCTCGTACTTTACCTTTACCTTACTGTGTTCTGCGGCCCAGTGCATCCGATTTCTGCCAGCATTTTATTCAGGTTTGCTTTTCTTAGCCTTTGATTGGCCCCAATCCTCCTGCAAGGCAACAGATTGTCTTTTCTGCAGGGGGATTCTGCCCTTAGTTGATCGGCCCTCTAGGGTTAACAAGCACTGTCTGCCCGAGATGGATGAAAAGATATATGAATGAGTCACGAAAAAGAACTACGATTTGATTTATCTAACTTGCTGCCACAATCAGTATGATTGCATACGAGTTATTTGCAGCTATTTATTAAAGAATATAGGAGAATTATCAAAAAGATAAATTGTAATGCATAACAAGAAGGTCAGATACGTACATAACAATTTTCTCAGCCTTGATGTCAGCTTTTACATCATGTGAACAACTTATCACCCAGCCCTCTTTGTTTTCAGGACAAAACTTGGCCCAGTGGATCTCTATTTGCTGTTTGATGATATCTAAATTACAAGACCCTTGATCAGGAACGTCGTAGGTATCAAGTCGCTTATAGGAGACCTCAGGATCTGATGATGTCAAATATTACCAGACACACATCACATAAAGTGACTGCTTCAAATAACACAGATTTTAAAAATAACTTTGGTTGTATAATAATTAATATGTGCTAGTGAGTTATGCTATGACTTACAGACACATCATTAATAGAGAGTTTCTATAATTAATTCAATTGTTTCATCTAAAGTTAATCGTTTGATTCTAGCCTACAAGAGGCTTCCCGAAAATATAATCTTTCTTAAATTAATTTATTTCATGAATTAACTGAAAGTGTGTTTGAACAAAATAAGTTCCTTTTTTGTAATCCTCTTAATACCAATAAAAATTAGAGCAAAATTTTTCGTAAAAAGGATTGCATAAACTCATTTAAATGAAGTATTATGAATTAAGCTTGAAAGGTTATAGATGTTTCAACATATTGAAAAATGTGTGTTCTAAATATTTGTGCTTCTAAAAAAAAGATAATAATATTATTGGGAAATTGTTTGATACAACATCTTGTTCGTTATAATGAAAACACGACAACAATTTCTTTCAACGATCTTACCCCATATCTCCTCGTTATACATTTCCGTGGGGGTCTTTTATCGCCACCATACATGTCTCCGCTATGATAAGAATTTGCCATATTGATATAAGAAACTGAATCTGTTGAATTACCAGACACAAGTTAATGGTTGTTCTACTATAAATTAACAATCATATATAAATTGTTGATAACTTTTCTTGAGTTTTCTTTTGTTTGTTAACTGACGTTGGGAGTAAGTTTTTCCGTGGCCTACTGAAGCAGCATTTCATTCTGGTAGGAACGTTAAAGAGGGAAAGCGTGCATGTTAAACCAGTTTTAACCAATGTAAAATAAACACAGAATGATATCAAGCAGTTAAATTAGTAGATTGACGATACAATCTACGACGTTTCGGCAAAAGCCTTCGTCGTGTACAAAATAACAAATATGTACTACTCTAAAACAACAAATATGTACTATTCTAAAACAATAAATATGGACTACTCTAAGACAACAAATATGTACTACTCTAAAACAATAAATATGTACTACTCTAAAACAACAAATATGTACTACTCTAAAACAATAAATATGTACTACTCTAAGACAACAAATATGTACTACTCTAAAACAACAAATATGTACTACTCTAAAACAACAAATATGTACTACTCTAAAACAACAAATATGTACTACTCTAAAACAATAAATATGTACTACTCTAAAACAACAAATATGTACTACTCTAAAACAATAAATATGTACTACTCTAAAACAACAAATATGTACTACTCTAAAACAACAAATATGTACTACTCTAAAAAAATAAATATGTACTACTCTAAAACAATAAATATGTACTACTCTAAAACAATAAATATGTACTATTCTAAAACAACAAATATGTACTACTCTAAGACAACAAATATGTACTACTCTAAAACAACAAATATGTACTACTCTAAAACAACAAATATGTACTACTCTAAGACAACAAATATGTACTACTCTAAAACAACAAATATGTACTACTCTAAAACAACAAATATGTACTACTCTAAAACAACAAATATGTACTACTCTAAAACAATAAATATGTACTACTCTAAAACAACAAATATGTACTACTCTAAAACAATAAATATGTACTACTCTAAAACAACAAATATTCTAAAACAATAAATATGTACTATTCTAAAACAACAAATATGTACTACTCTAAGACAACAAATATGTACTACTCTAAAACAACAAATATGTACTACTCTAAAACAACAAATATGTACTACTCTAAGACAACAAATATGTACTACTCTAAAACAACAAATATGTACTACTCTAAAACAATAAATATGTACTACTCTAAAACAATAAATATGTACTACTCTAAAACAATAAATATGTACTACTCTAAAACAATAAATATGTACTACTCTAAAACAATAAATATGTACTATTCTAAAACAACAAATATGTACTATTCTAAAACAATAAATATGTACTGTTCTAAAACAACAAATATGTACTACTCTAAAACAACAAATATGTACCACTCTAAAACAATAAATATGTACTACTCTAAAACAATAAATATGTACTACTCTAAAACAATAAATATGTACTACTCTAAAACAATAAATATGTACTACTCTAAAACAACAAATATGTACTACTCTAAAACAACAAATATGTACTACTCTAAGACAACAAATATGTACTACTCTAAAACAACAAATATGTACTACTCTAAGACAACAAATATGTACTACTCTAAGACAATAAATATGTACTACTCTAAAACAACAAATATGTACTACTCTAAGACAATAAATATGTACTACTCTAAGACAACAAATATGTACTACTCTAAAACAACAAATATGTACTACTCTAAGACAACAAATATGTACTACTCTAAGACAATAAATATGTACTACTCTAAAACAACAAATATGTACTACTCTAAAACAACAAATATGTACTACTCTAAGACAACAAATATGTACTACTCTAAAACAACAAATATGTACTACTCTAAGACAACAAATATGTACTACTCTAAAACAACAAATATGTACTACTCTAAGACAACAAACATGTACTACTCTAAGACAACAAATATGTACCACTCTAAAACAACAAATATGTACTACTCTAAGACAACAAATATGTACTACTCTAAGACAACAAATATGTACCACTCTAAAACAATAAATATGTACTACTCCAAAACAACAAATATGTACCACTCTAAAACAACAAATATGTACTACTCTAAAACAACAAATATGTACCACTCTAAAACAACAAATATGTACTACTCTAAAACAACAAATATGTACTACTCTAAAACAATAAATATGTACTACTCTAAAACAACAAATATGTACCACTCTAAGACAACAAATATGTACTACTCTAAAACAACAAATATGTACTACTCTAAAACAACAAATATGTACTACTCTAAAACAACAAATATGTACTACTCTAAAACAACAAATATGTACTACTCTAAAACAATAAATATGTACTACTCTAAAACAACAAATATGTACTACTCTAAAACAACAAATATGTACTACTCTAAAACAACAAATATGTACTACTCTAAAACAACAAATATGTACTACTCTAAAACAACAAATATGTACTACTCTAAGACAACAAATATGTACTACTCTAAAACAACAAATATGTACTACTCTAAAACAACAAATATGTACTACTCTAAAACAACAAATATGTACTACTCTAAAACAACAAATATGTACTACTCTAAGACAATAAATATGTACTACTCTAAAACAACAAATATGTACTACTCTAAAACAACAAATATGTACTACTCTAAGACAACAAATATGTACTATTCTAAAACAACAAATATGTACTACTCTAAGACAACAAATATGTACTATTCTAAAACAACAAATATGCACTACTCTAAGACAACAAATATGTACTATTCTAAAACAACAAATATGTACTACTCTAAGACAACAAATATGTACTACTGTAAGACAACAAATATGTACTATTCTAAAACAACAAATATGTACTACTCTAAGACAACAAATATGTACTACTCTAAGACAACAAATATGTACCACTCTAAGACAACAAATATGTACTACTCTAAAACAACAAATATGTACTACTCTAAGATAACAAATATGTACTACTCTAAAACAACAAATATGTACTACTCTAAAACAACAAATATGTATTACTCTAAGACAACAAATATGTATTACTCTTAGACAACAAATATGTACTACTCTAAGACAATAAATATAATTACAGACGTAGAATGGAAGGTAAACAGAGATCAGCGTTTTCACAGTTGAAGGCTAACGCCTTCCTTTTTGAAGCCTGATTTTTCTGACCAGGAAGTGAACGCACTAACCACTCAGTCACCGAGGTACCCATATCAATATGAGTGCTGCAATGTAATATTGATCGATAATCACCCAGAAACAAAACAAAAACGAAACAGGAGAAAACCACATAAACACAGTGATTGATGTGAGCCTGTTATTCATAGGATCAGCGTTATGCTAGTAGTACATGATGTGCTAAAATCGCAAGGAAAATGTTGCCCCATACATGAAGCCCCGTGGATGGATGGTGACAGGTGGGGTGGTTAATGTATGTGTTCGGTATCGTAGGAATAGTGGTGAGAAAGATAAAAGAATAATTGTAAGAACCATAGCAGACCGAATGTGTTTTTTTTTTAATTGAATTTAAATGCGATATTAAGTTGCGAATGGGGGCATTATTGGTAGAGGGTGGTAGAGCTGTAGAGGGTCGGACGGACGGGAGAGGTGGCTTGGTGGTAAAAGGTGATAACCGACCAATAGCTGACCAACTTTTTTTGTAGTGTATTTTATTGACATTTTACTGTGTTGTTGGGGGGGATTGTCGCTGATTGGAAGGGGAGGAGTGATCGGGTCGTAGGGGCGAAATGGTGGCTTGGTGGTGAAAAGTTATAGCCGAAACATAGCTCACCAATTTATTGCATTTTAATGATATATTAAGAGGTGGTAGAGGTGGTTGGTCGTGTTGTAGAGGCGGAAGAGACGGGATAGTAGGGGTGTGGTGGGATTGTAGGGGCAGAAAAAGTTGTGGCATGGTAGTAAAAGGTGACAGTAATAGCCCTCTATCACACATCTTTCTTTGATCTCATCGCGTGTTCTTTTGTTCGTCCTCTAATATTATGCGAGAAGTAACGGAGAAATCACTGGATGTTGCAGACTCACAGCTCACGGTGTCCACAGAGCACTTAACTCAGTAGCTCCTGCAACAAGCCGGACTTGGAATATGAGGAAACTGCAACAAGGAACACTTTTCATGCATAACCTTCAATTGTTCCTACCGCCTATCCACCATATACCGGAAGTTCACGTCCTCCTGAAAATGATGATCGTCATATTTTTAACAATGCATAGCGCCCGATGATGTTAGGCCATCCTTGTTGACTCCAATTCCGAACATATAAACACACAGCTAGTCGTCAGATTATCCCCGTCGCACATCAAACAACAGACCGTAAGATTAGCGCGTGGCCGGCCTAGGGATGATATGGACGAGTAACACCAAAAGATGGACAAGTCAGTATTTTACTTACCAACGTTATTTAATAAAATTATGGATGATGAAAAAAGTTCCAACAAAGTAAAGAAAGGCGATCTTAAAGATTGCAATAACTGCAGAGCAATAACGCATCGCTGTAGAATTGACTATAGATGAACTTTATTCATCATCAAGTACCGGGCCTGCTCTCGTAGGTGATCATGTCTCTCCACAACTTTCGATCACGACAGTTATTTATCATTTCTGTTGTTGACCTTCTGCCAAGCCATTCTCATAAGCTGTCTAGTATCTTTTCTCTTTGCTTCCCTCTATCTCTTTGTCCCTCAATTTTCCTAGAAAATACTTTTCGTATTTTTCTATATATCCTGTTAAAGTATGGAGAATATTTTTGTTATATGCCTCTTTGGCAGTCTATCAATTTCATATTTTTCCATTTAAAAAAAGCTCGTGCGTCGAGCAAAACTAACTTGACGGCCTGCTACCATACTAAAAAAAACTCCCCCACTTTTTATATTTCATCTATACATTCTACATTATCAATGAAAAAATAATATTTTCCTGTGTCTTTACGTAATACCTACCACCATTCAACTACAATACCGACCTCAACCCCCATATTTTTCCAACGATTAGTTTTGGCTCGCTAATATTTCTTTTATACCTTTTCTATCTTAACCACATCAACACACCCCCTCTCAGTTCACTTCTAAAATCACTAAGAATTCATTAAAATACAACTTACTCTGCTCCCATTCCGTCATAAAAATCATTACAATTAATCCCCACGAAAATACTGACACCAATATTTAAAAAGACTAACTACTTTTAATATTTTCTATATATATTACTATATAAAGCTTTGCAGCAACTCTTTGACCACTTGACATATTTGTTACTTTGTAAAATCTTTGCAGCAACATTTTGATCACTTGACATATTTGTTACTTTGTAAAATCTTTGCAGCAACATTTTGATCACTTGACATATTTGTTACTTTGTAAAATCTTTGCAGCAACATTTTGATCACTTGACATATTTGTTACTTTGTAAAATCTTTGCAGCAACATTTTGATCACTTGACATATTTGTTACTTTGTAAAATCTTTGCAGCAACATTTTGATCACTTGACATATTTGTTACTTTGTAAAATCTTTGCAGCAACATTTTGATCACTTGACATATTTGTTACTTTGTAAAATCTTTGCAGCAACATTTTGATCACTTGACATATTTGATACTTTGTAAAATCTTTGCAGCAACATTTTGATCACTTGACATATTTGATACTTTGTAAAATCTTTGCAGCAACATTTTGATCACTTGACATATTTGATACTTTGTAAAATCTTTGCAGCAACCCTTTGACCACTTGACATATTTGATACTTTGTAAAATCTTTGCAGCAACATTTTGATCACTTGACATATTTGATACTTTGTAAAATCTTTGCAGCAACATTTTGATCACTTGACATATTTGTTACTTTGTAAAATCTTTGCAGCAACTCTTTGACCACTTGACATATTTGATACTTTGTAAAATCTTTGCAGCAACTCTTTGACCACTTGACATATTTGTTACTTTGTAAAATCTTTGCAGCAACTCTTTGACCACTTGACATATTTGATACTTTGTAAAATCTTTGCAGCAACTCTTTGACCACTTGACATATTTGTTACTTTGTAAAATCTCTGCAGCAGATGCAAAAATCCCTCTGCAAGGCGGTTACATTCACTATAATTTTTTTCTTTTTTTTTTTACTTTTATTTATTATTTATTTTAAAAACCCCACCTCTCCCCCCTCACCTCCCTCAAGCACTGAGAATCAATTAAAATCATACTAAAATTCAGCCGAAATCAACCTGTCACCCAAATCCATTTCAAATTTCACCAAATCAACCTAATATCCGTTAAGAGTCATATAAATCCCAGCCAAAAATCACTCAAAATCCCCCCCCACCCCCGCAATTTTTTTATTATTATCCCGTAACAATCAGACAAAATCACTCAGCAGCACAACTGTTCAAAATGTATCCCCTCGAACATATTGACAACTACAATTATTAGACAAGAACACAGTTATCTCTGAACAGACGTTTCGGCTCAATAGGCCTTCAGCAGGAACAGACAAACAACAACACACACAGATATGTAAGTAAATATAACTAATCCTACATGGCTAACTAGTAATGAAATATCCAAAACAAAATAATCGAAAAATGTTAAAGGAAAGCAAATTGACTTCCCTTGTGCCGTGGACGCGGGTCAGGACGGGAAAAAGGGCGCGTAACGCGGGTCTGGCTGTAATATTCCCTCTGGACAGGGGTGGAGGGTACTAAAAATACACGAGTGGGGGGAACGCTGTCTAGGTTACGCCGGCTAGCAAGGACGCCGACAATGCCTGGAAGTATCTAAGGCTCGTAAATACTGGTATACACACACTCACTGATGAGTGTATCGATGCGTGTTTACATATGTGCACGTACAAGTAGACGTGCACATACTAATATGCATTAACACGCATATATACATGCATACACAAACATATATGTGCATACAAGCAAGGGTACACATACATGAGTATACACACATATGTATGTGTATATAATATGTTTGTCTGTTCCTGCTGAAGGCCTATTGAGCCGAAACGTCGTTCAAATCTGTGTCGTCTACTAACCACGTAAAGCTTTTACCATACCATTTTTCTATTTTTTTCAATTTTCCCTCACAATTCAGCTTTACTGCAGCTTCGCATTTTTATGCATTCATTTGCATTTTTTTGTCTTAACCCCTTATCTCTGAACACTTTTCATATTTTCCATATACATCCCTAAAAAAAAGCTTTGCGCAACCATCGTCTTTTTTCTATCGGTCAGTTTTTTCTCACTATTATTTTTTTTTAATTATCATTATATCTTCTCCATCTTTACCACCTCTTCAGTCACTACTAACCCACCGATACTATTCCCTCCCTTAAACCCAAAGAAAAATAATTAAAATACACTATTTAAAAAATCAATCGGTCACGTGTTGTCGGCTTTTACCACAAAGAAATCCCTTCCGCTCCTACAACCCGATCCCCCCTTTGATACCATTCTGTCACACAAAATCCATTAAAATTAATTAAAATGCAATCAAATACAATCACTCGATCAGCCAATGATCGCTATCACATCCACCTTTGTCACCACTGTCCGCCTCTGCAACCCGGCCACCCCCCATCCATTCCGCCCATTTATATCCCATTAAAATACAATAAATCGGTCAGCTGAGGTTCGGCTATGACCGTGAAGCAAGCCCTTCCGTTCCTTCCGCCCAACCTGACCTTATTATACTAGATTTAATGTTTTCATCATCATTGTGTGCCCTCTCCGCAACGAAGGTTGGCCACCATGGATCGCCATTCTACTCTGTTTCTTGCTTTGATGGTGCAGGTTGTCATAGATTGACTTGTCCATCTTTTGATGTTACTCGTCCATGTTAGTCTTGGTCTGCCTCTGCCTCTTTTACCTTGTATTTTTCCTTCCAATATTACTTTTAGTAGGCTGTTGTGTCTTTTAACATGCCCTAAAAATTTCATTTGTCTTGTCTTTATTGTGTTTAGTAGTTCTCTTTTTATTTTCAGTTGTTTTAAAACTTCATCATTTGTTATCTTTTGTTTCCATCCAATTCTACCTATTCTTCTATAAATCCACATTTCAAAGGCTTCAATTTTCTGTTCTGTTTTCTTGTCTAATGTCCATGTTTCTGCACCATACAGGAATATTGAGAAGGTGTAACATTTTGCCATTCTTAGTTTCAGCCCTGCTGATATTTGTTTTGTTGTTAGTATATTTTTCATGGCATTAAAATTACTTTTTGCCATACCTATTCTTTTGTTTATTTCAGTTTTACATTTTCCATCATTGGTTATAGTATGTCCTAGGTAGTTGTAACTCTGGACTGTCTCCAGTTGTATTCCCTCAACTGTGATATTTAATTGTAGGTCTTGAGAATTTTCTTTGTTTATGATCATAGTTTTAGTCTTTTTGATATTCTTTGATATTAATGTTTTAAGTTTTGATTTATGCCATATTTGGGATAGTGACACAGCCTATACCACACATGCTTTCTGGGTGATTCAATCAGTATGCTTGGGATGTTGAAATTGGGTTTATGTGATGATAGTTATTGGAGTATATGTGAAGGTCAAGATTTATTAAAATTTGCTGCATATTTGTGCCAGGAACTTCAGGTATAGAGACAATGAATAATTTCAAGGTAAGAGGTATGTTTACAATACTCCAAAAAAAAAATCACAAATATAATCAAAAGAAAAAAAATGACAAATATAATCAAAAGAAAAAAAATGACAAATATAATCAAAAGAAAAAAAAATCACAAATATAATCAAGAGAAAAAAAAATCACAAATATAATCAAGAGAAAAAAAATCACAAATATAATCAAGAGAAAAAAAAATCACAAATATAATCAAGAGAAAAAAAATCACAAATATAATCAAGAGAAAAAAAAATGACAAATATAATCAAGAGAAAAAAAAGACAAATATAATCAAAAAGAAAAAAAAATCACAAATATAATCAAGAGAAAAAAATTACAAATATAATCAAGAGAAAAAAATCACAAATATAATCAAGAGAAAAAAAATCACAAATATAATCAAGAAAAAAAAATGACAAATATAATCAAGAGAAAAAAAAATGACAAATATAATCAAAAGAAAAAAAAATGACAAATATAATCAAGAGAAAAAAAAATGACAAATATAATCAAGAGAAAAAAAAATCACAAATATAATCAAGAGAAAAAAAAATGACAAATATAATCAAGAGAAAAAAAAATGACAAATATAATCAAGAGAAAAAAAATCACAAATATAATCAAAAGAAAAAAAATGACAAATATAATCAAGAGAAAAAAAAATGACAAATATAATCAAGAGAAAAAAAAATGACAAATATAATCAAGAGAAAAAAAATGACAAATATAATCAAGAAAAAAAATGAAAAAAATAATCAAGAGAAAAAAAAATCACAAATATAATCAAGAGAAAAAAAATCACAAATATAATCAAGAAAAAAAAATGACAAATATAATCAAGAGAAAAAAAAATGACAAATATAATCAAGAGAAAAAAAATGACAAATATAATCAAGAAAAAAAAATGAAAAAAATAATCAAGAGAAAAAAAAATCACAAATATAATCAAGAGAAAAAAAATCACAAATATAATCAAGAAAAAAAATGACAAATATAATCAAGAGAAAAAAAATGACAAATATAATCAAGAGAAAAAAAAATGACAAATATAATCAAGAGAAAAAAAATGACAAATATAATCAAGAGAAAAAAAAACCAACGAACAATAGACGGTCCTAAGCAGAATGGAACCCGTACTCCTCGGCACAGCGCCTTGTCAGGAGAACTAAACGCTAGAGCACACTGTAATCTCAGCTACTTATAGCATAGTGTTACGAGCACAACTCGAGAACAAATTGTATTAGGACAACATTTAAGGATGATGGTGTTTTAAGAAGTCATTTGAATGCGCTAGTTTAGAAGGAAATTAACATTTAACTATCATCATTGATATCATGACAATATATTTTTTACTTACTTTGTGCAACATGTTTTGTTTAACCTTAGAACATCTTCTAGTTTATATTACATAATAATTTCATTTGAATATTTTGTAGATATATCCTGTTGTAAAGGTGAGTTATGTATGATAATATGTGAGTTTCTTTATAAGTAAAAAAGTAAAGTACCCCAGTCACGCCAAGTGGCGTATAGGGAAATATGGTGTTAGTGACCCTATATTTTACAGACCTTCAGCACATGATTTTTGGGGTAATGTGGTCAGTATTACGCCCGTGCTGCTTTACTTTCCCAGAAAAAAAATCCGGTACCCATTAAAGGCTGGGTGAACCCGGAAGCCGTCGGTTGGGATGGAACCCTACCCCTTGTCCGTGGTAGTCCAGTTCACTAACCACTGAGCTATCGCGCTCCCGAGTTTATTTATAGTATAAATATTTCTTACCTCTTTGGTATTCCCTGTAAAGGCTATCTTTTCCAAGTGTATTCATGTGACGGAACTGCATGTCACCTTTAGACAAACGTGAGCATGGTACTGTGAAGCGATTTTATTTCTTTGTCAATAAAACTTTAAACATATTGTTTAAAAGGTTAACTACAGAATTAAGGCACATCAAACAAGGGTAGTCATTTTCATATCCAGTTAACCATCTTCACATTCCAATCCATATGTGTAGATGACTAAGCTGTTTTCTATTTGTTGCTTGATGTAATTTATGGCTGATGTTTTTAGTCTGTTCATTTGTGCCTGTTTATGTCTGCTGAAAGTCTGTCTATCTCTGGCATAATATCTCCTAGAGTAAAATGTCTGTCTATCTCTGGCATAATATCTCCTAGAGTAAAATGTCTGTCTATCTCTGGCATAATATCTCCTAGAGTAAAATGTCTGTCTATCTCTGGCATAATATCTCCTAGTAAAATGTCTGTCTATCTCTGGCATAATATCTCCTAGAGTAAAATGTCTGTCTATCTCTGGCATAATATCTCCTAGAGTAAAATGTCTGTCTATCTCTGGCATAATATCTCCTAGAGTAAAATGTCTGTCTATCTCTGGCATAATATCTCCTAGAGTAAAATGTCTGTCTATCTCTGGCATAATATCTCCTAGAGTAAAATGTCTGTCTATCTCTGGCATAATATCTCCTAGAGTAAAATGTCTGTCTATCTCTGGCATAATATCTCCTAGAGTAAAATGTCTGTCTATCTCTGGCATAATATCTCCTAGAGTAAAATGTCTGTCTATCTCTGGCATAATATCTCCTAGAGTAAAATGTCTGTCTATCTCTGGCATAATATCTCCTAGAGTAAAATGTCTGTCTATCTCTGGCATAATATCTCCTAGAGTAAAATGTCTGTCTATCTCTGGCATAATATCTCCTAGAGTAAAATGTCTGTCTATCTCTGGCATAATATCTCCTAGAGTAAAATGTCTGTCTATCTCTGGCATAATATCTCCTAGAGTAAAATGTCTGTCTATCTCTGGCATAATATCTCCTAGAGTAAAATGTCTGTCTATCTCTGGCATAATATCTCCTAGAGTAAAATGTCTGTCTATCTCTGGCATAATATCTCCTAGAGTAAAATGTCTGTCTATCTCTGGCATAATATCTCCTAGAGTAAAATGTCTGTCTATCTCTGGCATAATATCTCCTAGAGTAAAATGTCTGTCTATCTCTGGCATAATATCTCCTAGAGTAAAATGTCTGTCTATCTCTGGCATAATATCTCCTAGAGTAAAATGTCTGTCTATCTCTGGCATAATATATCCTAGAGTAAAATGTCTATTACAAGATTTTCTTGTTTATGTTACTTTTGTGAAATTTACGTAAAATGAAAACTCAACGGGCTTCCCAACCTGCCTGATACATTTATTTTTGCATGTAAAAACCGCACAAACATTTGGTTGCTGTGTGTTGTAAGATCTTGTGGCTATTTTCTTATTGTCTGTAACTATATTCTTCGTCCTATAATTTCAAAATCTCTTTTCTATGATTTCCAATAGTATGATGTCATTGGTTACCTATATCCCTTTTAATGATATTGCATCATTGTAAGCGTAATGCTTCAACTACTCCTTTTCTTCCTCATTTGTCTATCAGCGTTGATGTAAAATTTGCGGTCCTTTGCTCTCTAGTTGACCTCTGCTGTGTTATGTATCATGTTGTTTCTAATACTTCATCAATCCATCTTTTTTGTGGTCGCCCCTTCATATATGCTGAGGTTTCGTAAGCTTAGAAGAGAGGGAAGTCACCAGGAAGTGATGATGTTCCAGCTGAATTTATCCAGGTCGGTGGGGAGGCCAGTGTTTATATTTACCACACACTGTGTGTAGGTTTTGAAAAATGCAGACTAGCCAAAAGTGTGGAAAAGATCAGTGTACATCTCTATTTTATAGAAAGGAAGCATGAAGCCGTGTTCAAACTACAGAACTATTGTCCTTATAAGCCGTGCCAGGAAAATACTCTGCGGATCATCATGAAGGGGATAGGACGGAAATTAGGACAAGAACTTCATATAGTTCAAGCAGTTTCAGACATAGTAGTGGCACATGTGATCACATTTTTAACATACGAAATATCTTTGACAAGAGTAGGGAATATAACATAGACCTACATGCTTCATAGATTACGGCAAGGTCTTTAAAAAGTGTAGGGAATACAGCATAGAGCTATATGTTTCATGGATTACAGCAAGGTCTTTGAGAAGTGTAGGGAATGCAACATAGAACTATATGTTTCATAGATTACAGCAAGGTCTTTGAGAAGTGTAGGGAATACAACATAGAACTATATGTTTCATAGATTACAGCAAGGTCTTTGAGAAGTGTATGGAATGCAACATAGAATTACATGTTTCATGGATTACAGCAAGGTCTTTGAGAAGTGTAGGGAATGCAACATAGAACTATATATTTCATACATTACAGCAAGGTTTTTGAGAAGTGTAGGAATTCAACCTAGAAATACGTGATTCATAGATTACAGCAAGGACTTTGACCGCGTTAAACATCAGCAACTGTGGGTCATCATGAAAGATATGAGCTTTCCAACACAACTAATACTACTCATCGAATCACTCTATCACGAACATCAAGCAGCTATCAGAATAGCAGGCGAAAGATAAAATTGGTCTGAAGTGATAAAAATGAGTGAGGCAGGATGCCTCTGTCTATCTATCTATCTATCTATCTATCTATCTATCTATCTATCTATCTATCTATCTATCTATCTATCTATCTATCTATCTATCTATCTATCTATCTATCTATCTATCTATCTATCTATCTATCTATCTATCTATCTATCTATCTATCTATCTATCTATCTATCTATCTATCTATCTATCTATCTATCTATCTATCTATCTATCTATCTATCTATCTATCTATCTATCTATCTATCTATCTATCTATCTATCTATCTATCTATCTATCTATCTATCTATCTATCTATCTATCTATCTATCTATCTATCTATCTATCTATCTATCTATCTATCTATCTATCTATCTATCTATCTATCTATCTATCTATCTATCTATCTATCTATCTATCTATCTATCTATCTATCTATCTATCTATCTATCTATCTATCTATTGTCCTTTCGAGCCGAAGACGGCACATAGGGCAGAACTACAATCTCAAAAACAGAAACCTTGCGTGCCAGAATGGCACATATTGCAGAGATCACTGCTCTAAAATATATGGTTCTGTTTCCATAACAATGCTTTTTACAATGACAGCTTGTCAAGCCATCGATCAACCTCCTTAGTCGCCTCTTACGACATGCCTGGAAGGTCACAGTGTCACTATTCTTTACTTCTCACATAGTGAGGCCCCGGTAACACGCGGGAGATTTTCCATATACATCCCTAAAAAAAAAGCTTTGCGCAACCATTGTCTTTTTCCATCGGTCAGTTTTGGCTCACTATTATTTTCTTTTACTCTCATTATATCTTCTCCATCATTACCACCCTTTCCGTCACTACTAACTTACCAATACTATTTCGGCCCCTAAACCCATAGAAAAGTAACTAAAATACACTATTAAAAAATCAATCGGTCACGTGTAGTCGGCTATCACCTTTTTCCACAAAGAAACCCCTTCCGCTCCTACAACCCGATCCCCCCTTTGATACCATTCTGTCACACAAAATCCATTAAAATTAATTAAAATGCAATCAAATACAATCACTCGATCAGCTAATGATCGCTATCACATCCACCTTTGTCACCACTTTCCGCCTCTGCAACCCGGCCACCCCCATCCATTCCGCCCATTTATATCCCATTAAAATACAATAAATCGGTCAGCTGAGGTTCGGCTATGACCGTGTACCATCAAGGCAGCCCTACCGTTCCTTCCGCCCGACTACAACCTGACCATATTATACTAGATTTAATGTTCTGTTTTGATTTATGCCATATTTGGGATAGTGACACAGCCTATACCACACATGCTTTCTGGGTGATTCAATCAGTATGCTTGGGATGTTGAAATTGGGTTTATGTGATGATAGTTATTGGAGTATATGTGAAGGTCAAGATTTATTACAATTTGCTGCATATTTGTGCCAGGAACTTCAGGTATAGAGACAATGAATAATTTCAAGGTAAGAGGTATGTTTACAATACTAGAAAAAAAAATCATAAATATAATCAAGAGAAAAAAATGACAAAAATAATCAAGAGAAAAAAATCACAAATATAATCAAGAGAACAAAAATCACAAATATAATCAAGAGAAAAAAAATCACAAATATAATCAAGAGAAAAAAATCACAAATATAATCAAGAGAAAAAAAAACCAACGAACAATAGACAGTCCTAAGCAGAATGGAACCTCTACTCCTCGGCACAGCGCCTTGTCACGAGAACTAAACGCTAGAGCACACTGTAATCTCAGGTACTTATAGCATAGTGTTACGAACACAACTCGAGAACAAATTGTATAAGGACGACATTTAAGGATGATGGTGTTTTAAGAAGTCATTTGAATGCACTATTTTAGAAGGAGGTTAACATTTAACTATCATCATTGATATCATGACAATATATTTTTTACTTACTTTGTGCAACATGTTTCGTTTAACCTTAGAACATCTTCTAGTTTGTATTAGATAATAATTTCATTTGAATATTTTGTAGATATATCTTGTTGTAAAGATGGGTTATGTATGACAGTATGTGAGTTTTTTTATCGGATAAAGATTTCTTACCTATTGGGTATTTCCTGTAAAGGCTATCTTTTCCAAGTGTATTACTGTAACGGAACTGCATATCACTTCTAGGCATACTTGAGCGTGGGACTGTGAAGAGATTTTATTTCTTTGTCAATAAAACTTTCAACATATTTTTTTTTAAAGTTAACTACAGAATTAAGGCACATCAAACAAGGGTAGTCATTTTCATATCCAGATAACCATCTTCACGTTCCAATCCATATGTGTAGATGACTAAGCTGTTTTCTATTTGTTGCTTGATGTAATTTATGGCTGATACTTTTAGTCTGTTCATTGTGCCTGTTCATGTCTGCTGAAAGTCTGTCTATCTCTGGCATAATATCTCCTAGAGTAAAATGTCTGTCTATCTCTGGCATAATAACTCCTAGAGTAAAATGTATGTCTATCTCTGGCATAATATCTCCTAGACTAAAATGTCTGTCTATCTCTGGCATAATATCTCCTAGACTAAAATGTCTGTCTATCTCTGGCATAATATCTCCTAGAGTAAAATGTCTGTCTATCTCTGGCATAATATCTCCTAGAGTAAAATGTCTGTCTATCTCTGGCATAATATCTCCTAGACTAAAATGTCTGTCTATCTCTGGCATAATATCTCCTAGACTAAAATGTCTGTCTATCTCTGGCATAATATCTCCTAGACTAAAATGTCTGTCTATCTCTGGCATAATATCTCCTAGAGTAAAATGTCTGTCTATCTCTGGCATAATATCTCCTAGAGTAAAATGTCTGTCTATCTCTGGCATAATATCTCCTAGAGTAAAATGTCTGTCTATCTCTGGCATAATATCTCCTAGAGTAAAATGTCTGTCTATCTCTGGCATAATATCTCCTAGAGTAAAATGTCTGTCTATCTCTGGCATAATATCTCCTAGAGTAAAATGTCTGTCTATCTCTGGCATAATATCTCCTAGAGTAAAATGTCTGTCTATCTCTGGCATAATATCTCCTAGAGTAAAATGTCTGTCTATCTCTGGCATAATATCTCCTAGAGTAAAATGTCTGTCTATCTCTGGCATAATATCTCCTAGAGTAAAATGTCTGTCTATCTCTGGCATAATATCTCCTAGACTAAAATGTCTGTCTATCTCTGGCATAATATCTCCTAGAGTAAAATGTCTGTCTATCTCTGGCATAATATCTCCTAGACTAAAATGTCTGTCTATCTCTGGCATAATATCTCCTAGACTAAAATGTCTGTCTATCTCTGGCATAATATCTCCTAGACTAAAATGTCTGTCTATCTCTGGCATAATATCTCCTAGACTAAAATGTCTGTCTATCTCTGGCATAATATCTCCTAGACTAAAATGTCTGTCTATCTCTGGCATAATATCTCCTAGACTAAAATGTATGTTACAAGATTTTCTTCTTTATGCTACTATTGTGAAATTTACGTAAAATGAAAACTCAACGGGCTTCCCAACCTGCATGATACTGGCTTCCCAACCTGCCTGATACTGGCTTCCCAACCTGCCTGATACTGGCTTCCCAACCTGCCTGATACTGGCTTCCCAACCTGCCTGATACTGGCTTCCCAACCTGCCTGATACTGGCTTCCCAACCTGCCTGATACATTGATCTGTGCATGTAAAAACCGCACAAACATTTGGTTGATGTGTGTTGTAAGATCTTGTGGCTATTTTCTTATTGTCTGTAACTATATTCTTCGTCCTATAACTTCAAATTCTCTTTTCTATGATTTCCAATAGTATGATGGCATTGGTTACCTATATCCCTTTGAATGATATTCCATTATTGTAAGCTTAATGCTTCAACTTCTCCTTTTCTTCCTCATTTGTCTATCAGCGTTGATGTAAAATTTGCGGTCCTTTGCTCTCTAGTTGACCTCTGCTGTGTTATGTTTCCTGTTGTTTCTAATACTTCATCAATCCATCTTTTTCGTGGTCGCCCCTTCATATATGCTGAGGTTTCGTAAGCTTAGAAGAGAGGGAAGTCACCAGGAAGTGATGATGTTCCAGCTGAATTTATCCAGGTCGGTGGGGAGGCCAGTGTTTATATTTACCACACACTGTGTGTAGGTTTTGGAAAAAATGCAGACTGGCCAAAAGTGTGGAAAATATCAGTGTACATCCCTATTATAAAAAAAGGAAGCATGAAGACGTGTTCAAACTACAGAACAATTGTCCTTATAAGCCGTGCCAGGAAAATACTCTGCGGATCATCTTGAAAGGGGATAGGACGGAAATTAGGACAAGAACTTCAGTTGCAGTTTCAGACATAGTAGTGGCACATGTGATCACATTTTTAACATACGAAATATCTTTGAGAAGAGTAGGGAATATAACATAGAACTACATGCTTCATAGATTACGGCAAGGATTTTAAAAAGCGTAGGGAATACAACATAGAGCTATATACTTCATGTATTACAGCAAGGTCTTTACATAGAACTATATGTTTCATGGATTACAGCAAGGTTTTTGAGAAGTGTAGGGAAGGCAACATAGAACTATATGTTTCATGGATTACAGCAAGGTCTTTGAGAAGTGTAGGAATTCAACCTAGAAATACGTGATCCATAGATTACAGGATGGTCTTTGACCGCATTAATCATCAGCAACTGTGGGTCATCATGAAATATATGGGCTTTCCAATACACCTAATACTACTTATCGAATCATTCTATCACGAACATCAAGCAGCTATCAGAATAGCAGGGGAAAGATCAAATTGGTCTGAAGTAATAAAAATGAGTGAGGCAGAAGGATGCATCCTCTCTCTATACCTGTTCAACATCTATGTTGAGAGCATCATGGGAAATGTCAGAAATGATGATAGATTTGTAGATTTCTCGATAGTGATATAAGTTTATGAATCATGGACAATCTCGCAAAACAGTAAGGAAGAAAATCGATTCATTCGAAACAAAATTCTACAGAAAAATCCTTAAGATACATTGGAACAAGAGCAATAAAGACATATTAAAGGGTGAAACATTAAAAATAACTGACTTATAAACACCATTCTACAGAGGAAATTAAAATACTATAGCCACGTCAAAAGACACAGAAGGGCTGAAAAGAATAAAAATGGAAGGCATGGTTCCTGGGGGAGGCATCAGTGAGAGACCAAGAAGATAGTGGTTTCAAGACATCAAGAAGACCTTGTACATGACAACAGAATAAGTGGGAGAACTCACTAGTTAAAGGAGGTTATTTCAGACGGGCTGTGGTGAGTATATCGCTTTATAAATAAATATGCGACCTGATAATGGCTATATTGTACGTATGTAACCGTGAATGATGAAACATACATTTTAGATCATATTTAAGCGAGGACATAGAACAAAGTAGCGACCAGACATTTTTAGCATAGGGACAACTAAAAGAACATGTTGAGGAAAAACCGCCGTGAATGACCTTGGCTGTCTGTAAGGAATAACTCACAAACTGAAGGATATTCATACGGTGACAGGTAAACAGGGATGGTCGCCTTTTAAATTCAGAGAAGAATAGAGCAGTATTACATGTCATTTTATCTGGAGAAAGAATAGTAGCAGGGAGGAAGAACTTCAACTCGGAGAAGAGACTAGAACTAGAGAAGCAGAACTACAGGAGAGCAGAATAAGACTAGACCAGAACTAGAGGAGGAAACTAGAATTAGACTAGAAAACCAGAACTAGGAGGCAGAACTAGAGAGCAGAACTACAGCACGAGACTATATCAGAATTGGAGAGCTAGGAACTAGAAATAGAGAACTGTAGATCAGAAACTAGAATTAGAGAAGATCAGAATTAGAAGTCACGCACCAGAACTAGAGGACGAGAACTAGAACGAGAGACGGAAAACTAGAGATAGGCAACGAGATAGACACAGGCAACTAGAATAGTTAGCCACAGAAGACACCAAGCAAGGAGAGATAGTCCAGAGTAAGAACTTAGCCATTGGAGAACGTTAGAAACAGAAGACACAGACGAAAGAGAGCTAGAATAGAGAGACAGTTAGAACAGCCATTATACGAACAGCTGAGATACAACACCGACAGTAGTCGAAGTGCTTCAGTGGCCTAGACTGTTGATAGATCGAACAAGTAAGTATCTACAGAGACGTTATGAAATATATCCAGATGGTATCTATATATATATATCATCATCATGTACCGGGCCTGCTGGCGTAGGTGATCACGTCTCTCCACAACTTTTGATCATGACAGTTATTTATCATTTCTGTTGTTGACCTTCTGCCAAGCCATTCTCTAAAGCTGTCTGTTATCTTTTCTCTTTGCTTCCCTCTGTCTCTTCGTCCCTCAAGTTTCTAAATTGTTACAATAAATTACAGCTGTTCTCTTCTCATTACATGGCCAAAAAATGATTGCTTCGTCCTAATATTCGCAATTAGCTCTCTTTTTTCCTTTGGTCTCTTTCAGAACGTTTTCATTACTCTTCTTAGCTGTCCATGGTATTCTCAACATTCTTCTGTAAAACCACATTTCTACATACTCCTCTGATTTTCTTGTCTGTTGTCCTATTGTCCATGATTCACATCCATATGTTAAGACTGGCTCTACATAACATTTAAGAACTATTTTTCTTCTTTCTATTGTCAAAAATGGATTGCACAACATCTTTCTCATTTTTTTGGAAAGCTGCTTTTGCCGGAGCTATTCTGCATCTCGCCTCTTTTGTACATCTTCCGTCTGAGGTTAACAAAGTTCCCAAATTTTAAAGTTCATTTACCTGTTTTAATATTGCTCCATTTGTCTTTATTTTTGCACTGAGGTGATGTCTTTTTCTTTGTTGTTACCATTACTTCTGTCTTTCTGCTATTAAGGCTGAGTCCTTTGTTTTTACTTTCTTTCACTATCTATCTATCTATCTATCTATCTATCTATCTATCTATCTATCTATCTATCTATCTATCTATCTATCTATCTATCTATCTATCTATCTATCTATCTATCTATCTATCTATCTATCTATCTATCTATCTATCTATCTATCTATCTATCTATCTATCTATCTATCTATCTATCTATCTATCTATCTATCTATCTATCTATCTATCTATCTATCTATCTATCTATCTATCTATCTATCTATCTATCTATCTATCTATCTATCTATCTATCTATCTATCTATCTATCTATCTATCTATCTATCTATCTATCTATCTATCTATCTATCTATCTATCTATCTATCTATCTATCTATCTATCTATCTATCTATCTATCTATCTATCTATCTATCTATCTATCTATCTATCTATCTATCTATCTATCTATCTATCTATCTATCTATCTATCTATCTATCTATCTATCTATCTATCTATCTATCTATCTATCTATCTATCTATCTATCTATCTATCTATCTACTAACTACCTATCTACCTATCTATCTATCTATCTATCTATCTATCTATCTATCTATCTATCTATCTATCTATCTATCTATCTATCTATCTATCTATTGCCCTTTCGAACCGAAGACGGCACATAGGGCAGAACCACAATCTCAAAAACAGAAACCTTGCGTGTCAAAGCGACACATATTGCAGAGATCACTGCTTCTAAAATCTATGGCTCTGTTTCCATAACAATACTTTTTTCAATGACAGCTTGTCAAGCCATCGATCAACCTCCTTAGTCGCCTCTTACGACATGCAGATATTACGACATGCAGACAGATTATATATAATAATGAGGACTGATTTGTAACGCACAAAGTTTGCTCATTCTTGAATGTTTGGTGTCATGTCTTATACCAAGAAATTGGGGACTTGTTGGTCTCGAGGCAGGACGAGACAGAGAGGTTGTGAGTTCAAATCCCGGTAGATTGGGATTTTTATTTATGATTTTACTCTGTGGCAACCGCCCGTGGTCTCAGCAGCGGGGCCCGGCTTGAAACGGCAATAACTCATCGACGGAAAAAATATGAGTACCTCCGAAGTCGGAGTTATCTGCCTGTGCTGCGAGGGACCCCTGTGCACACGGCTGCAAGGGAAAAATGGATTAACACGCAAAATTAAGTTCCTAGTCTCTAGGGACTTCGTCTGATGTAAAAGCTGCGAACGAAGAAAAAAAATATACCAAGAAATAATCAGAACACGGCTATACGTATGAAGTATGTTTATGCAAAGTTAATGAGGTGTGTTGTGTATATACACGAATGTACGGTTCATGTCTATGAATACATATTGGCATATTACATGTGTATACCAGTGCAGGTGGGTGTAAATTACTATGGGTTTTTTCATTCGTGTTTCTGGGGTGCATTTGTGACTAGCCATATTATTTGTCTGTGGTGAGGTAGCATATGGGGAGGTTATATTGCAGTGCCTCTCATTTACACGTTAATCCTCCCTTAAATTGTAACCAAACCCACCCTTCCCCAACGTTCCACCACATTTCCTTCCTTTGGCTATATTTTTATGAAATCAATAAAAGTTAAATATATATAATGTGGATTTAGAGTAAGTAATCTTCCGGGGATATGGAGAAATGAAAGAGCGGACAGGTTGGCTAGCTGGGCTATTGTTGATGACGGTCAACCAATGGATCAGGCGGACATCATCAATGCCCTCCGGGAAGTGGGAAAGACACAGGACTTCGACAACCATGAGTCCATATCACTCCTTCGGATGGAAGAGATGGAAGTTAAGATGGGTACAGCCAGAAACAAGAAACTTAGTGGCCGTGTAAGAAGACTTATCAACAAGCATAGAACTGGAGTCGTCAGTCGCTGGACACTGCGGGACTTGCTGAGGAGGGGATCTGAGCACCTATGGACATGTTCGGAGTGCAATGATGATGACCCGCAAATAACTCAATAACTCAATCTTCCAGGAGCAATTATTGAACAATTATTGTCGAAGTACATAAATCATGAGATAACTTCCTCTGTGCGTGTGTGTGTGTGTGTTTGCGTGCGTGCGTGTGTGTGTGTGTGTGTGTGTGTGTGTGTGTGTGTGTGTGTGTGTGTGTGTGTGTGTGTGTGTGTGTGTGTGTGTGTGTGTGTGTGTGTGTGTGTGTGTGTGTGTGTGTGTGTGTGTGTGTGTGTGTGTGTGTGTGTGTGTGTGTGTGTGTGTGTGTGTGTGTGTGTGTGTGTGCTTTAATGTACACATTTTATACATCAGCTTTTCTCAGCATCTTTTATATATGGGAACAAAACAGTGAAACGATTACAATAAAGAAGGCTTACTAATGAGACAGAAAATATTTGGAGGTCACGAATATAATTTGGAACTGGGAAGCTTAGATCACTACATAACAAGTCGAAAATGTGTTGTCAATCGACTCTTCTTAATAATTAATGATGTTAACATATCCCTTGTAATAGCTAATTGACCATTGATATATAACGTAGTACGCAAACAAATGACTTAAATTACCTGGGCGCTGTCGTTGACAACACAAACAAATGACTTAAATTACCTGGGCGCTGTCGTTGACAACACAAACACATGACATAAATTACCTGGGCGCTGTCGTTGACAACACAAACAAATGACTTAAATTACCTGGGCGCTGTCGTTGACAACACAAACAAATGACTTAAATTACCTGGGCGCTGTCGTTGACAACACAAACAAATGACTTAAATTACCTGGGCGCTGTCGTTGACAACACAAACAAATGACTTAAATTACCTGGGAGCTGTCGTTGACAACACAAACAAATGACTTAAATTACCTGGGAGCTGTCGTTGACAACACAAACAAATGACTTAAATTACCTGGGAGCTGTCGTTGACAACACAAACAAATGACTTAAATTACCTGGGCGCTGTCGTCGACAACACAAACAAATCCAAGAACAACATATAATGTTGCATATTTCTCTCTTTGAAACTCCAGATTTGAATATTTCATGAGCTTCTTTATGCTTTTTCTCGCCACTTAAGTTTAGTATGGGTTTTTTGTTCATGTCTTTGACATCATCTTTAGCCCCAGCTTTACGTAAAATGTCGACAAGTTCTGTGTCCCCAACCTCAACACTCAAATCTAGTGGAGTTTTGTTGGATTTGTTTCTCTTGTTAACATAAGCTGCAGCGATGTGGATAATATCAACATCTTTGGTTTGACCAAGCTCAGTAATAGAATCGCTAACATCAGCAGGTTCCTCTATTTTGTTACTTGCGAGTTCCCCATGTTGGAGAAACACATCTTTATGATCTTCCAAAATCTCAAAGCCTCCATCTGCTAATAATTTAAATAGTTTCACAACAGGAGTTTTGTCATCTTTCCTGCTGGCTTGTTGAAGTTGTTGTCTTGACAATGTATTCGACATCGACACTGGGGTTTCTGGCTTGTTATGGTGAAGCACTACCTGTAGAAAATATGAAAAGCAAATTTGTAGAAATCGTTGCTTGCTGGCTGCTTGCGTTCGTCCGATGATTAAAGTATTCTAGAGTATTCGTAGACTGTAGAATTCCTCTTCGTCATCCGTCCTTAAAAGGACATTAAGTGGGCGTGTCTGCGTTGAGTTGTGATTTGCAGTATAACTGTGATATTTACGCCTTTCGG
Source organism: Megaustenia siamemsis (assembly GCA_032433765.1). Lineage (NCBI taxonomy): Eukaryota > Metazoa > Mollusca > Gastropoda > Stylommatophora > Ariophantidae > Megaustenia > Megaustenia siamemsis. The sequence continues at coordinate 11,089,233 of JAVIAB010000101.1, forward strand.
CCCAACACATCCGACTTCAGCACTGCAGATATCGTTGATCTGGATAAACAAATGCAAACTTGCGATTCTCACTAATATTGTGCTTTTGGCGAACACAGTCGACTTTAACCGTAAGAAAACGGTGTACAGATATTTAAATTTCCAAATAAATAGAATGCCAATGAGGTAGCCTTAATGTTTTTAACGTGTTTCTATTCAGTAAGGATCATCATCAAGTACTAAGCCTGCTGGCGTAGGTGATCATGTCTCTCCATAACTTTCGATCACGACAGTTATTTATCATTTCTATTGTTGACCTTCTGCCAAGCCATTCTCTTAAGCTGTCTGGTATCTTTTCACTTTGCTTCCCTCTACCTCTTCGTCCCTCAAATTTCCCAGTTGTTACAATATATTCCAGTTGTTCTCTTCTCAATACATGGTGCTGATTGTTTCTTCCTAATATTGGAAATTAGCTCTCTTTTTACTTTGGTCTCTTTCAGAACGTTTTCATTACTCTTCTTAGCTGCCCATGGTATTCTCAACATTCTTCTGTAAAACCACATTTCTACAGCCTCCAGTGATTTTCTTGTCTATTGTCCTATTGTCCATGATTCACATCCATATGTAAAGACTGGCTCTACATAACATTTAAGAACTTTTTTTTTATTATTTCTATTTTCAAAAATGGATTGCACAATATCTTCCTCATTTTTTGGAAAGCTGCTTTTGCATGAGCCATTTTCTAATGTGGCGATTCAAGATTGTACAAAGAAATTACAACAGTGGTTTTCTGTTGCCTTCCGTCGGTTTATTTACGTTTGACTGCACTAGCCTTTGACTAAAAAGTCTTACCCACAATGCAGTGGGATCAGTGAGGATGGGAAAAATTAATAAATTGTATACAACACGTGCGATCAATAGTGAGCGCTGGAAACAATGGACGATGTTGTTAAGAAGTAAATGGTGGAAGGATGGTTGATGAGAGAGAAACATGCGGAGCATACAAATATGCACGAAGATTCCGGCACTTTATTGCACTAAAAAGTAGATTGTTGAGACCATTGAGTGTTTGTTTTGTCAATATTGATACGTTGATAGAAGGAAAGTGAGAGAGAGATCATTCTGCAGTAATAAAATATATTTCAGGAGAGCAACTTTCTTTTAAAAATATATAATGGAATATTTTATATAAACATTTCACTTGTGATTTCTGAGATTTCTAAATTTCATAATATTTTTAATAGCATCATTTATTATATCACTGTAAATTATTATAATTGAGTTAGTTCTTTGTTTAAAAAAGCCTGGAACTACAATCACCTACTTTTATATGACTCATAGATTACGAAAAGGCAATTGATAGTTTAAACAGAATGATACTTTGGAAGTTGATGTGCCATTACGGAATATCAAAAAAGGGATTGAGAATTATGCTAAAATAAGGATACACAAAAGCAATAGGAGCCTTCATTGCAATAGAAAACATATGGAAATCCAACGAAATTATTTTAAATACAAATTAAAAAAATGTTCCTCTTCAATTATTAATCAGTTCTATTATACAGCTGTGAAACATGGAGATTAAAATATGACAATCACGAATATACATACCTTTATTAATTGATGTTTGCGCAGAATAAAAGGATGGAAAAAGCAGGACAAAATCACTAACATAGAATGATATGGAAATGTACCAGGCAAATACCAGTGGATAAAGAAATACAACGAAGACGATGACGCTGGATATGACATACATTGAGGAATCCAACTGTGAGTATTACAAAACATGGTTTTTTTTATAGAATCCCCAGGAGAGTAGACAAAGAGAAAGACCAAAATAATCTTGGTGGAGACAGGTGAGAGCCGAGATAGAGAGGATTGGGAAGACATGGAATGATCTTAATAGAATGATAATAAACAGAACGGCTTTGAAATTGTTTATTGAAGACATATGCTCCACAGGGAGCTGAAAGTGTATGTTGATGACATATGCTCCACAGGGAGTTGAAAGTGTATCTTGAAGACCTATACTCCACAGGGAGCTGAAAGTGTATGTTGAAGATCTATGCACCACAGAGAGATGAAAATGTATGTTGAAGACCTATGCTCCACAGGGAGCTGAAAGTGTATGTTGAAGACCTATATTCCACATGGAGTTGAAAATGTATGTTGTAAACATATGCTGCACCGGGAATTGAAAGTGTATGTTTTATATAGACAAATATTGAATTTAGTGTGTAATCATGTTTTATATAGATAAATATTGAATTTAGTGTGTAATCATGTTTTATATAGATAAATATTGAATTTAGTGTGTAATCATGTTTTATATAGATAAATACTGAATTTAGTGTGTAATCATGTTTTATATAGACAAAATATATGAATTTAGTGTGTAATCATGTTTTAAGTAGACAAATATTGAATTTAGTGTGTAATCATGTTTTATATAGACAAATATTAAATATAGTGCGTAATCATGTTTTATATAGATAAATACTGAATTTAGTGTGTAATCATGTTTATACAGATAAATACTGAATTTAGTGTGTAATCATGTTTTATATAGATAAATATTGAATTTAGTGTGTAATCATGTTTTATATAGATAAATATTGAATGTGGTATGTAACCATGTTTTATATAGACAAATATTGAATGTGGTATGTAACCATGTTTTATATAGATAAATATTGAATGTGGTATGTAACCATGTTTTATATAGACAAATATTGAATGTGGTATGTAACCATGTTTTATATAGATAAATATTGAATGTGGTATGTAACCATGTTTTGAATTCTCTTGCTTTGTCGTTTCTCTTCAAACTAGTTATTCAACTTCAGCTAACAACAAATACCACAAACGTACCTGTTTCGTGTTTGTCAGAACTTGAGAGCATCTTTTGTCCAACTCACAGGATTCTGTCACTGTAGGAGGTACTGGTGATGTCTCATTACCCGAGTGAACTAAAGATATTCAACAAACTGAATGGAACTAGCAAAGATCAAAATATGAATACTGATGGAGAAAAGGGCAGAACTCGTGACAAAAAAAAAAAAACAAAGACACAATGCTGGATATCTACTCGTATTTTGAAAACAAATAAAATAAACTAAGTAAAAGATTAAAAACTAGTCAACAGTGTAACATCATTTACTGCAACTGATATATGCCAACTAGTCAACAGTGTGACATCATTTACTGCAACTGATATATGTCAACTAGTCAACAGTTTAACATCATTTACTGCAACTGATATATGACAACTAGTCAACAGTTTAACATCATTTACTACAATTGATATATGCCAACTAGTCAACAGTTTAACATCATTTACTGCAACTGATATATGCCAACTAGTCAACAGTTTAACATCATTTACTGCAACTGATATATGCCAACTAGTCAACAGTTTAACATCATTTACTGCAACTGATATATGCCAACTAGTCAACGGTTTAACATCATTTACTGCAACTGATATATGCCAACTAGTCAACAGTTTAACATCATTTACTGCAACTGATATATGCCAACTAGTCAACAGTTCAACATCATTTACTGCAACTGATATATGCCAACTAGTCAACAGTTTAACATCATTTACTGCAACTGATATATGCCAACTAGTCAACAGATTAACATCATTTACTGCAACTGATATATGCCAACTAGTCAACAGATTAACATCATTTACTGCAACTGATATATTAAAGAGATCATAGTCTTGATCCTTCCAGCAACTGTTAGACATCACATAGGGCTTGTTGTGTTTTTTGTCAACCATCTCTATTCGACGAGATTTATATTTATATTTGGCGAGATTTATATTTATATTCGGGAGATGCTCGATCTTATCTAATGAGTATATGCCTGCCAACTTTGCTTTCTCTGTAAGAATTCTTGTTAGCACGTCTTAATCTTCTTCTGTATCGTAATGATCCCATAAAAGAGCCTATTTTGGAATTTGTATCTTGTCTCAGAACATGCCCAACATATGTTCAACTTCTCTCCCTGACAGTAGATGAGATCGTTGGTTGCATGGCCATTTCTTTTTTTTCACTTCATTAGTCTTTAATTCATCCCATTGTAGATTTGTACCAGAGATCGTTGATTGCATGGCCATTTCTTTTTTTTTTTACTCTTCATTAGTCTTTAATTCATCCCATTGTAGATGTGTACATGAGATCGTTTTGTTGCATGGCCATTTCTCTTATCTCTGTATAAGTCTTGACTTCATTCCATTGTACGCATTAAAAAGGTTACTTTATTTTAAATTGTGTTTATGTAGCATAATAAACCACACTGCTTTCGTTGACAAATGTTAGTAGATAAGCCTTGCGTTATATCTTCTAGCAAGCCTTATCATCTCAAATTAAAAGATAAAACATACAAATAACACGGTTAATTGTTATTTAATATAAGTATATTACACTCAGTGATGCTGATTTTATCTTCCTCGCTAGAACTGCTGTCATCGCTACCAGTGTTACTACTGTTGTGATGGACAACAACGTTGCTATGGAGGTAAACATTGCCAGCTTGGCTGATGGTGACGTTGGCTCCTGGCAAAAAGATGATCTGGTGGTTTACTATCATTTGTAGTCTGTGAAAGAAGCGTGCAGGATGGATAAAAACCGACAACATGTACAATAATACAAGATAATCACATGCTTTTGTTGGGACGTCAAGTAGTTTAACGTGACAGTAATTTGCTTTCGGATGTTTTGGTGACTGTGGATACTTTCAGTGCTATTTTTTTTATATATACATAGGTATGCTCAATAGATCACCACTGGCTACATTCGACGGTAGTGTTTAGAGTTTTGAGGAGGTCTATTCTTGAAAGAGTCTGTTTTATTTTCGCGCGGGGTCGCGTATGTTAGAGGAAGTGAACATGTTGACAGACTTGCCAGTTTGGCTGATGTTGAGTGCGGAAGAACAATGGACTGCAACGACATTCAGAATGTCCTCGGGGAGACAAATTTTTTAAAAATCAACTCGTAAAAGCAGTATTTTATCAAAACTATTCGTTCACCGCAAATTTCACGCAGGAGGTCTATCGTCACCCTGGCAGTGTGCGCAGACCCTCAGCTGTCCATATAAGGGCCTTTATATACATACACATACACACGCATATACAGGGTGTTTTTAAAGTCGCAGTGCAGTGAATATTTCTAATATTCAGTAAATGACGTAATCATCATCTACGTACCACAATTTTGTAAACCACATTTATGAACAAACCGCTGCTTCCTTCAAGGTTTTATTTATGTAAAGGACGGGCACTACGCTATTTTCACTGTCTCATTGCTTGAAGGAAATGGTGTTGACGATTGAAAACAGGGTATTTCTGGTTGAGCATGTCTTTCGTAATGGCGGTAAATATACGGATGAGGTCATTAGACAATTCGTGAGGAAATTTCCAGACTCACAAGTCCCTCACCGAAATTCTGTTACAAAATTGATCAAAAAGTTTCGTGAAACCGGTAGTGTGGTAGATGCATACCGATCTGGAAGACCTTCAATTTCACAAGACCAAATTATGGAACTCCAAGACAGAATTACAATGAGTCCAAATGCATCTTTAAACCAATTGTCTCAACAGGTGCAAATATCTAAGAGTTCTGTTCACAAGGTTTTAAGAAGTGAACTACACTATCGTCCATACAAATTAACTGAAGTGTCTCAACTCCAAGAAAAAGATTATGAATCCCGTTTAAACTACTGCATGTGGTTTCAGAATTTTATTTATGAACATGGCGCTGCCATCCTTGACGTCACTTTTTTCACTGATGAGGCCTGGTTTCATTTATCCGGTTATGTGAACAGTCAGAACAATCGGCTGTGGAGCAGTGAAAACCCCCATGAATTTCATCAAGTGCCGCTTTACGATCAAAAAGTCGGAGTGTGGTGCGCTATAAGTCGTATGCGGATAATAGGACCTATATTTTTTAATGAAACAATAAATGCAGAACGTTACCGTACTTTAATTCTGGAACCGTTCATAGCACACCTTACAGAACGGGAAATTATGGAATCCTGGTTTCAGCAGGATGGGGCAACAGCACACACAGCCACAACAACACTCAATTATTTAGAAAGCATATTTGCAAATCGCATTATTTCACGTGGAATCTGGCCTGCTCGTTCACCAGATCTAACACCCCCAGATTATTATCTGTGGGGGGCATTGAAGGGGAAAGTTTATGAAAATAATCCGCAGACAATTAATGACCTAAAGACTGAAATAGTAGACAAGATTAAACAAATATCACCAGACATTATTCTGAAGGTTTTCGCAAATATGGAAAGACGAATCACGACATGTCTTGAGGCCCGTGGTGGACATTTTCAACATATGCTTTAGGCACAACTTTATTGTGTTAATACCAACATGACCCATTATAAGCTCGCCGATAGCAGTCAAGTATATTTGAATAATACCATTTATTTTACAATTTTTGTGACGCATTAGTTAACCGCATTTCTGGTGACGTTTTTTCTTCCGAGAGTAGAAATTCACTGCACTGCAACTTTAAAAACACCCTGTATATATAGGGTGTTTTTAAAGTCGCAGTGCAGTGAATTTCTTCCGAGAGTAGAAATTCACTGCACTGCAACTTTAAAAACACCCTGTATATATAGGGTGTTTTTAAAGTCGCAGTGCAGTGAATTTCTACTCTCGGAAGAAAAATCGTCACCAGAAATGCGGTTAACTAATGCGTCACAAAAATTGTAAAATAAATGGTATTATTCAAATATACTTGACTGCTATCGGCGAGCTTATAATGGGTAATGTTGGTATTAACACAATAAAGTTGTGCCTAAAGCATATGTTGAAAATGTCCACCACGGGCCTCAAGACATGTCGTGATTCGTCTTTCCATATTTGCGAAAACCTTCAGAATAATGTCTGGTGATATTTGTTTAATCTTGTCTACTATTTCAGTCTTTAGGTCATTAATTGTCTGCGGATTATTTTCATAAACTTTCCCCTTCAATGCCCCCCACAGATAATAATCTGGGGGTGTTAGATCTGGTGAACGAGCAGGCCAGATTCCACGTGAAATAATGCGATTTGCAAATATGCTTTCTAAATAATTGAGTGTTGTTGTGGCTGTGTGTGCTGTTGCCCCATCCTGCTGAAACCAGGATTCCATAATTTCCCGTTCTGTAAGGTGTGCTATGAACGGTTCCAGAATTAAAGTACGGTAACGTTCTGCATTTATTGTTTCATTAAAAAATATAGGTCCTATTATCCGCATACGACTTATAGCGCACAACACATCGACTTTTTGATCGTAAAGCGGCACTTGATGAAATCCATGGGGGTTTTCACTGCTCCACAGCCGATTGTTCTGACTGTTCACATAACCGGATAAATGAAACCAGGCCTCATCAGTGAAAAAAGTGACGTCAAGGATGGCAGCGCCATGTTCATAAATAAAATTCTGAAACCACATGCAGTAGTTTAAACGGGATTCATAATCTCTTTCTTGGAGTTGAGACACTTCAGTTAATTTGTATGGACGATAGTGTAGTTCACTTCTTAAAACCTTGTGAACAGAACTCTTAGATATTTGCACCTGTTGAGACAATTGGTTTAAAGATGCATTTGGACTCATTGTAATTCTGTCTTGGAGTTCCATAATTTGGTCTTGTGAAATTGAAGGCCTTCCAGATCGGTATGCATCTACCACACTACCGGTTTCACGAAACTTTTTGATCAATTTTGTAACAGAATTTCGGTGAGGGACTTGTGAGTCTGGAAATTTCCTCACGAATTGTCTAATGACCTCATCCGTATATTTACCGCCATTACGAAAGACACGCTCAACCAGAAATACCCTGTTTTCAATCGTCAACACCATTTCCTTCAAGCAATGAGACAGTGAAAGTAGCGTAGTGCCCGTCCTTTACGTAAATAAAACCTTAAAGGAAGCAGCGGTTTGTTCATAAATGTGGTTTAAAAAATTGTGGTACGTAGATGATGATTTCGTCATTTACTGAATATTAGAAATATTCACTGCACTGCAACTTTAAAAACACCCTGTATATATATATATATATATATATATATATATATATATATATATATATATGATCGCAAACCAATCATTCAGTATTGTCAGAATGACTAATCAATAAAATAAACTGTTCTTAATAAACTCTACACTTTACTTTACCTACATGAGACAAAAGAAAAAGAACACTTTTTTAATAAAATCTGTCGCAATCAAAAAACATTAAGAATTCTACGTGTAACAGTCTAACACAAACTAAAAACTAGATTAAATGATAGTCAATCAATTATAATGAATTCCTCTACGAGGACGAAAATAATGCAACTCCATCATCATCATCTATATGCCATACCGGATACCGGTTTGCGAAGGGGAACATGTCTTTCCACAATCTTCTATCTATCGAGCATCATATCAGTTCTGTTGTTGACTGTTTTCCATGCCATGACACCAAGCTATTTAGTATTTTCTCTCTTTGTCATTCGCGATCTCTCTTTCTTTTTATTTTGCCAGTTGTAACCAAGTATTTCCTCTTTTCATGATGTGCTCGAAACATGTTGATTGTTTATTTCTGATGCTTTTTATGAGCTCCATTTTTTATTGGCCTCTTTGAGAATTTCCTCATTGGTCTTTTTAGCTGTCCAGGGAACTTTCAACATTCTTCTGAGAAATCCCATCTCTGTGACATCTTATCACATCGTCTTTTCATTTGTTTGTCTACTGTCCATGATTCGCTTCCTTAGGTCGGAAATGGTTCTATATGGCACCGATGAACTCGCTTTCTCACTTCTTTTGACATAAATGTTTTTTTCATTTTCTGAAATGCTATTTTGGCCGATACAACTCCATTCGCTTCAAAAACTGCTATTTAAAATTACGTATTATGAATTCTTCTCGCCACACAAATTAATCAACGTAGAATGTTGATCCCACTTTCCTTATTTAAATCAATAAATTTAGAATATAGACCACAGCATTCCTAATTTGTTATTGGTAAATGTGCATTATAATTATAAGATATTGGTTAACGGCTATACATTACGTAACAATTGTTCTGATCTCATTACAATTTATAAATAATAATTAGTTTTATTTATATATATTTCACGAAATTTTAACAACGCTAAAATAATTGGCTTTCAATGGCTCATAAATGCAAACAAAATAAAAATAATTGTATAGTTTCTTGCTAAAAAGAAAACAATATTGCTATAAACATAGAGAAATAAACTATTGTTCACTTGTATTGAATTTGACATTGATTATATAGCCTATATTCTATATAATATTTCTTGATGATGAAATAAACAGCTGAATTGGTAAGGCAGCTACGACTTTCGATAAACATACAGAAAGGGCTTGGAACAACACGAAACTAACACTGAAGACCAAACTCTTAATATATCAAACTTGTGTGTTTAGCACAATATTATATAGATCTGAAACCTGGACAACATACTAATATCACGAAAAAAGACTAATGTCTTCCACGTGCGATGTCTCCGCAGAATAATGCACATCAAATGGCAGGACAAAATAACCAACTTAACTGTCCTGCAACGTGCTAAGACCCCAACAATCATGTCGATGCTCAGATGTCGAAGACTAAGATGGATGGGGCACGTCCAGCGAAAGGAAGACATGCGCATCCCCGGGCAAATACTATATGGTGGACTTATACACGGAAAAAGACAAATCGGCAGACCTAAACTACGGTATAGAGATATCTGTAAATCATCTCTGAATGACTTTTCCATCTGTGAAAATGACTGGGAACATCTGGCAAGTGACAGAAAGGAGAAACTTAGTGGGCGTGTAAGAAGACTTATCAACCAACACAGAACTGGAGTCGTCAGTCGCTGGAAACTGCGGGACTCGCTGAGGAGGGGATCTGAGCACATATGGACGCGTTCGGAGTGCAGTGATGATGACCCGCAAATAACTCAATGACATAAACATGTAGATACCGTTACTTTATATCGTCTTCTAATTGACTTTTAAAATAAAAATGGCAATAATTTTTTAAGCAAAGCACAGAGTAGCATACGACAGAAACATGTAGTAACATACTTCACACTTCTCGAACGGCGGGATTTAGCTTTCACGTCAGAAGAAAAATTGATCTGTACTCTTATGCTGCCTTCTAGATGAAACTCGCGCCAGTGGTCTTCTATTTGTTGTTTGATACTGTTCAAATCATAAGAACATCCGTCACCAAGGCCAGACGCTGTCGCCGCTGCTGCGGTTGAAGGGGCAGGTAACTGCATAAAACCTGGAGATGTCACAATTTATAATTAACACGCAAAATCAACAAAAAGCCTCACTTCAACAGAAAATGAGACCTAAAACCTTGATTGCGTTTAAACATTTAGTTTTTCTTATTTAATTGTAATAATGAGTTATGCTGATATTCGCAAGCCTCACGAGGACTGAACTTCAGATTATAGTTACACCCATTTTAGACATTAATATCTTTACAAAGGAATACATTTTGGAATCTCATACTGATCAAAATTATTTCAACAAAAGAAATAATAATATCAGTAATGGCCCAAATAGGCATGCCCTCCATTAGATCAGCACAGATTCTCGAGAGCCAAATTTGTTCACCCCCACATGTGCATCTGAAGACCTTGTTATTTCCTGCACCGAGTTTCACAGTTTTATACTTTTCACAAATTAGTCACTAAAATTTAATGTTTATTGATTATCTAAGCAAATCTGGCAAGTAAAATCTACATTTATTTTCGTTACACATTTTGAAGATTTTTTAAATTGTAATATTTTAATTTCTCGGTAGAGAGGTCGGGGGAAAAGTTAAAATTTTGATCACAGAAGCGAGACAAAACACCTGGACAAAAGATGAGCAGGGGCTTCAAGACAGACGCAAGAGACTACTACAAACCATAAAAGCAAGAAGAGCGAGAAAAGAGAACCATGATCCCATTGAACTCATAAATGACAAAAACGGACAGCCAATATAATATAACCAACATATGCAACTGAGACGGAAATAATATTTCGAAGAATTATTGAAAATGGCACAAGCTACCAACAACATAACAAAAGCCACACAAGTGCTCAAACACCGAAATTCAACATAATTAAAGAGGAAATCGAAGACGTAATCAAATATATACCAAGAAATAAATCATCGGGGATGGACAACATGCCAGTATAAATTATAGCAGCAGCAGTAGGAGAAACCAGAGTTAAATGGCTGTACATAATACTCAATGCAGAATGGTACCAACTGAAAGTCCCAGGAGACTGGCAACAGGCAATTATAGTACGAATATGGAAAAAAAGGGCAGCAAAAGAGACTGCAATCAATTTAGAGGTATCTCCCTTCTTAGTCATGTAGGTAAGTTATAACCCAAAATTGTAGGGGAAAAAGGTTCCTGACAATAATAGAACTACAGCCGATTCTCAAATAGGGTTCCGAAAAGATAGAAACTGTACAGACGCACTATTCACCCTAAAACAGCCAACAGAAAAAGCGACAGAACATAATCAAACTGTATATATAGTTTTCATTGACCAGGAAAAAGCATTCGACAGAGTAAAGAGAGAACAACTGTGGGAGATACTAACAACATACGGAGTAAACCAACATCTAAACAACCTTATTAAAAGTCTCTACATCAACAGCAAGTGCACTGTCGGAACAGCAACAGGCTACACAGATCACTTTCAAGTTAGATCAGGTGTAAGATAGGCGTGAGTAATATTTTTCCTATTGTTTATTACCTACATGGACTACATAAGTAATTTAGCCAACCATAGAAGACCGATTTAATTAGTGAACTTTTATTTGTAGACATTCAAGCACTAATACATGGAAAAATAGAAGACCTGCAAGAACATTTCATCGAGTGCCTTCTCCGCAACGAAGGTTGGCTACCATGGAGCGCCATTCTGCCTTCTCTTGCTTTGATAGTGCAGGTTGTCATAGGCTGATTTGTCCATCTTTTGATAGTACTTGTCCATGTTAGTCTTGGTCTGTCTCTGCCTCTTTTACCTTATATTTTCCCCTCCAGGATTACTTTTAGTAGGCTGTTGTGTCTTTTAACATGGCCCAAAAATCGCAATTTGTCTTGTTTGAATTGTGCAA